>JAOEGS010013408.1:0-31752 GCA_025447755.1 Corythornis vintsioides | reverse complement strand
GGGGGTTGTGGAGTCTCCATCTCTGGAGACACTTAAGACCCACCTGGATCTGTTCCTGGGTGACTTGGTCTAGGTGCTCCTGCTGTGTCAGGGGGGTTGGACTAGATGATCTTCTAGGTCCCTTCCAACCCCTAATATCTGTGAATCCGTGAATCTGTGACTGGAACTTTGCTCCCTTTTGATTGCTCTTGCAAGTTGGAAGAGCTGGAGTTTGCTTGTAACAGCAGCATCACGATCCTGTTGTGCACTGTCTCAGTTTGCCCTGGTGCCAGGGCCTGTTAAACACGAGGAGCCAGAACAGGCATTGTGCCCTGTGCTACATGAAGCTCCTGGACAGTTTACATCCTTTTGATGGTGCAAAGGTGAGCTCCCAGTGCTGGAATCGTGAGTTATGTGGCAGCCTCAAACACTTCCACGGAGATGTTTCTGCAGGATGAAGTTTGCTGTGCTTTCATTTTGGGATTTTTTACTTTTTTTTTTTTTTTTTTTTAAAGATCCTACTTGTGTCATGCTCAATAAAATCTACAACCAGTACAGGAAAATCCCCTTTATATATAAAATACATAAAACATTGTCAATGCCTGTACATTAGAGCCAAAGACAGCCCGGTTAACGCTTGCTGAGCCTCTCCAGTCTGGGAAGGGGCTATCAAGGGTGCCCGGTGACTACTCTCACTCCCGCATTAGCGGCACCGCCGCGGGAACCCTCTCGGCGCACAAACGTGCCGCTCCGTGAGCTCTGCGGCAGGACCAGAGCCGCCGCGCTTCTCTCCGCCTGGGCTCGGCGAGCTACCACTGGGGATGCGGCTGGAGGCACGAGCACCGGCGGCCGCCGCAGCCCCGTTCCCTGGGAATAAAGTGAGCTCGCTGCCCCTTCGCGCCCGCTTGCGCCGGCAAGGTAGAAACCGGAGACAACCCCCCTTTTCCCCTAACGGCCAGGAATAAGTGCGCAGGTTCCCGCCGCGCTCTCACTCCGCAGCACGGCAGCTCCAGATCGAAACGAGAACCCGAGACCCGCCCCTTGGACCGCACAGAACCACACCACGGCTGCTTGCCGGGCGGCAGCCACCTCCCACCCGCCTCACGTCACCTCCGCCCGCAGGGACACAGCCCCGGAGGCGGAAGCGCTTCAGAAGGTGGTTCCGGCAGCGCAGTTGCATCCGTTAGAAGTACACGGGCTGCGGCGGAGAGGGGAGGCGGGACGCGGCAGGCCCTGCTGAGTTGAAGGCAAGAGGGGAGGCGCCGCTGCCGCCTCTTTCAGCCCCTCTTGCCTCCGCCATGCATCCCGTTTTCCAGAGCAGCCGGCGCGACTTCACCTTCGGGCCGTGGAAGCTGAGTGCCGCCCGGACGCACATCATGAAATCGGCGCAGGCTGAGAGGTGGGGCCAGCTTGGGGTCAGCCAGAGCGGGGACGGGACAGGGACAGCAGCTCCTCGCTGCTTCTTAGAGCACGGCGGGAGGATCTTCTGCGGAGCTGGGACTTCTCCCTGACAACAAAATGCTTATGGCTCCCTGTCGCAAGCAATAAGTAACGTTCCCTGGGCGGGACTACGCTGTTTATTCCAGTAGGGAGTGGGTGTTATCCTCTCTGTGAGGGTAACTTCCATTCTTTGGCTTGAGAAATGGGGATGATTTAGGTTACAGGTGGTTTCTAGTGTTCTGTGCTAACGCTTCGGGGCATCTGGATCTGTATGAACTCAAGCCTGCTAATTAGAAGCTATCTTTCTTAATTACTTTTTGATGGTGATTAAGGTTCTGTGAAATGTGCTCCGTAGACTGAGCTATGCTGTGTTAATGGCTGTTTTATTGTAGTAGTTTCCAGTTAAAAATTATATGGTCTTTCCTTGTAGTAGTTATTTCCACTGCTGCCAAACTGGTGAAGATGGTGCTGTGTCAGCATCAAGTACTTAATCAGATTGCTAACGTGGACCTGTTCAGCTGTACAGTGCCATAGCTGACCTTGGTGGTAGCTGGATTTGACAGATACTTCTTGGTTTCAGTTTCTCAAATACATACGTGGAAATCGTGTTAGTCTGTTAGTCACAATGCTTTTAACTCTTCTGGGGCTATTTTGTTTGTTAAAAGTTACATGTCTTGAAATATTGTGCTTGGGTTTTTTAATTTTAGTTTAGTAAACTAAGTAAATACTAAATTTAACAGAACAACATGATACTTTTTTTTAAGTGGATATTTGCCTTAAAAAAGGTCAAAACTATGTTCCTTCCTTCAATGCTTAAAATACTTTTCTCAAAATGCTTCTGATTACTGGCCCTTTAGTTTTTGTAGTTACAGGCAAGAAAGCTTGAATCCTGTGACTGATTTATTTATTTATATTTTTTTTTCTTTCCTGTAATAAGGCTTCAACATCCAGCAGAGCTGAACCTAGGGAAAGGAGGGCTGTTATTACAGTATCCCATTATTCACAGCTTATGTATGAAGACCTGTTTGGTAGGATGCTGTCTTTTAAAACTGAAAATCTCGCTATCTGTAAGCAAGAAAGAGACTTGCACTGCTGGTCTAGAAGACAAGTGGGAAGCCAAATTGCCTGTTGTATTAACTTTCTGATCTATTAAGTTTCTTTAACTGTAGTCATTTTCAAATAAGTGGTCACTTCTGTCAATTTCAGACATTACAGATGTTTTTGAGGGACACACAGCTTTTCAGAACATGGTGAAAAAGGCTGAAAGGTAAAGTTTCAAGAGCCACAAAGTAAGCTTGAAAAGAACACAGAGAATTTCACACGTAGAGAAAGTCTAAACCTATCCCTTTACTTGTAGGTCTTGACACCTAACATGAGATCCCCAAAACAACTCCTCCACTTCAAATTGGAAGGGTCAAAAACTACCTACCTAGTTGCAGTGCTTTTAGTCAGCTTCCTTTTATAATGTATTTCTCTTGGGTTTTGTTTGTTTGTTTGGGGTTTTTTGGGGGGTTTGTTGGGGTTTTTTTATTGCTTGGGGAACATCATTATGTTGGCAATCCCTTGGCAATCTCTGTGCCATAGCCAAGTACTCCTTCTGTGTGGGTCTTGGCAGGTCAGTGGGTCCATAATTAATGAAATGGAAAAGTTCTTAATGTTATTCTGCCTTCTCTGGGCAAGTGTCTATGTTTAATCCATATTTGTGGCTAAAATGTCATCCAGTGACCTCTCCCCAGGAGAAAATGGGGGTCAGTAAAAGAAGGTGACCCGTGGGTTGAAATGAAAACATTGAATGAACCAGCAAAAATAATACTAATGCCAGTATAAAGTACATAGAGCTGTACTCAGCCCAGCAAATGCACGTTGGTCACAAGAAATGGGAAGGCTCCTTCAGGACCCCAAGCAGGACACTGCTCCTCAGCAAACTTCCCCCTTTATAATGTTTCTGGTCTGGGATGCCCCTGTGAGCCAACTCAGCCAGCTGGCTGACTCCTAACTCCAGACAGCCTGCAGACCATGGCTGGACTATGATTCTGTCCCAGTGAAACCAGGGGAAAAAAACAGGATCTTATTCTCCAGGTCTATGAATTCACTGCTTTTGTTCCAGTTTGTCTAGAATAATGTTCTTTTGTATGCAGGGTTACAGAAATAACCACTTTTGTTCAGGAAAGCTTTACTTATCAATGTGAAAGTTGCCATTAGGACACTTCCCCTGCACCAATAATACACTAATATAATATATTACACTAATATACTAATAATATAATACACTATAATTAGTGTACTTCCTAAAATTTTATTCTCTCTAGATGTCTTTTGATCTTGATAAGTAAAGTAGGTACTGGTAGGGAGGGAAAAAGTCTGTGAAGCCTTTCAGTAAATAAGGTCAGTATTTATATAAAATGGTGTTAATGTGCATGTGTGTTTGTATAGTGTATGTATATACATATATGTATAAATTTCTATAAAGATGGATGTAAAACAAAAGGCAAAATAGGATGGTTTGAGATTTTCTGCAGGGGTCATGCTTATTTGGTTCTTACAGTACTTGATTCATTTGAGTCTGTGGTGTGGCTGGGGTTTTCATGCTGAAGGGTACGGATACTTGTATGTGTGCTCTACCAGCTTGGGAAGGCACAGCAGTGTCTTCTGCACTTTTCACATGCTCTGCCAGGGTTGTTCTCAGACCCTTTTTGAAGGCCTCTAAATTTGGAGGTATGGGAACCATTGTGTTGTGAATTTACATTTTCTCCCAATGAGTGCTTACTCCCAAAACATTTTTTTGGGTACCCACCAAAGCAGTTGAGGGACCACGCAGGGACTTGCTACAACAGGTTGAAAGTGGCTACTTCATGTTTATTGGATATTTCTCTGATTCCTCACGTACAAGACTTCTGCACAAGCCTGATGGAAGGGGAATGTTTTAGGAATGCTTTTGTGGTGAAAAAGTCACTTTGGATCAATGACTCTGCAACTAATGTCAGATGATTAAACTGGGAAGACAACATAGTTTTCGAGAACATACTGATTATGTCTTTTGAATTGCTATGGTCTAAAGAATACTTACTCCAAAACAAAGTCTGCTTTCACTGAGCTGTAGCTAACTGATCTCATTTTGTGGGACTTCTATTCTTCTGTGCAGATTGGCTGATGAATTACACATGCCTTCCCTGCCAGAGATGATGTTTGGAGACAATATCCTAAGAATACAGCATGATCGTGGTTTTGGAATTGAGTTCAATGCAACAGATGCTTTAAAATGTGTCAATAATTGTCAAGGTATGATCAAAGTGGCTTGTGCAGAGGAGTGGCAAGAGAGCAGGTACAGTATTTTATCACCAGCAGGCAAGTACTGGTGTGTTGTATGTGAAACTGTCACAGAGTAGTTGAAAGACTGAATTCTTGAAGACCATGATGCATTTTGAATGTACTGCATATACAGCATGTGGTACAGAAGTCACTTAGCTTTTCTTTGCCATAATCATCCTATCTGTTAAATTTGGTCATCTGTATTTTTCATTTTTTGTCTTGTTCTCTTAAAAGAAACCTCAGGTTTAACACAGCTTAATGCTGATTCTGTTTATTCAAACTCCCAGGGCCTTGCCATTACAAGATTGTATTGTGTTTCAAAGTGCAAAATGCTGTATGTCTTTGGAATCTTGGGCTTAGGAATCTAGCAGAAAAATTGCCATTCATCAGAACTAATTGTACAGTTTAGTACTTAACAAATGAGTTACAGAGCACCTAGAAATAAAGCACAGAGAGCTGTCATGAAATCCATGTCACATAGCTGTGTTGTGATTGCTGTGTGTTGACAGCAGACTGCTTTCTGCCTACTTAAAAATGATCTTGAAATACAAAATTTCAAACAACGTTGAACTTAGGTCTTTATTTTGACTTGCAGGACTGAGATAATGTTGGCACAGGAGTTCTGGTAATGATTTTCTAGTTTATAATGGAAGCAGATGTTGTGAAGCAAGTAACACTGTGATGTAAAGTCCTGACATCATTGTTGCAGCACAGACAGTGCTGCTATTTTCATTCCTGGAGTGTGGGAATTGTAATCTGTGAGGTTTTACTACAAAGCCTGCTGTTTTCTTTCTCTTCTTGAGGAGTGAGACTGAGCACACTAAGGAAGTTGTCAAGCCATATGATTGGACTTACACAACAGACTACAAAGGAACATTGCTGGGAGATACTGTAACATTAAAGGTAACCATTTGCACCTATGAAATGCCCATTTCATAACCTTTCAGTCAAATACAAACACCTTTTTCTTTTATTTTTTCCCTTTTTTTCCTTTTTTCTTTTTTTTTTTTTCTTTCTTTCAAAGCTGTCATGTTTCAATAGGCTGTAAAATCTTTCATGCTTCATAGCTTCTGCCTCTGACATATAGTTGAGGCTTTTCACATCTCTCAGCATGTTACCCTAATCAGATCATGATTTATTTTAATAACTGGGTGTGGTGGATTGACCCTGACTGGATGGCAGGTGCCCATCAAAGCCAATCTGTCAGCTTCTCAACTGGACAGGGGAAGGAAGATCTAACAAAAGATCAAGATAAGGCCAGGAAGAGATGACTCGGCAACTGCCATCCTGGGCAAAACAGCTTTGACTTGGGGAATGTTAATTTATTACCAATCGAGTCAGAGTAGGATAGTGAGAAATAAAAACTAAATTTTGCAACACCTTCCCACTCTTCCCTTCTTCCCAGGATGAACATTACTTCCAATTTCTCTACCTCCCCAGAGCAGTGGCACAGTGGGGTGGGGAATGGGGGTTGCAATTAATCATGCATTGTCTCTATTACTCCTTCCTCCTCAAGGGGAGCACTGTAGAAATAAATGTCTCTTGTTGGCCCATAGCCTTTAGGCAGCAGAAATGTTTGAGTCTATATGGAGACTATGAGATGGAAAACATATAGGTACTTTATTTCCATGGAAAGGCTTTATTAGAATATTTTTCAGGGTGTGTAGTGGGCTAGAGATACTAAATGCATGGAGTCCTGTTTCTAACCCAGAACTTCTCCTTTGTATGTCAACTTGAGGCATCTTCTAGTGTTTTGAAATAAAATGATCAGAATTGTTTGCAGCTGAAACCCAAGGAGGCTGTACCCAGAGGGAAGCTTATTCAGAATTTTCAACTCTTGTTTTTCACTTTGATGTTTCCTCTCAGAAACTTTGGTTTAAATTTTAACCTTTTCTCTTAGAAATTTGGGATGTTTTAAGCATAGTGCCCTGAAGGCTTTTTTTTCTTCCTAAAACTAGCAATTATGGGATTTAAAAGATCAGGAGAAACTTTACATAGCTTGGCAAGAAATTAATATGCTAACAACAGTTCTTAATCTTTTTCTTCAGGTTGTTCCTACAACAGAACACATAAATACAGAGAAATTGAAAGCCAGGGAACAAATTATGTTTTTTGAAGAAGTACTTCTATTTGAAGATGAACTTCATGATCATGGAGTATCAAGCTTGAGTGTAAAAATAGTGAGTAGTGTCTGAGAGGTGTATACAAGACACTTGGTGATGCAGTTAGCATCATGCAAAATGCTGTCACTTTTTATATGTTGTTCCTTCTGGGATGTAAAGTTTAAAATAGCAAGTTCTTCATCCTCTCTCAAATACAATCTGACTGAAACTGCTGCCTTAATCTTTCTGTTGGTTGCTTTGGGGAACAGTCTTTTCCCTCATTCTGCAGCCTGCCTAAGAATCTTTCGTGTCACTGCCTGCCCTACTGCCCAGTGATAGCTGTGGCATATCAACAGCCCAGATTTTGGCTTTGTTACTGAAAGCTCCTTTACTCTCTTTCCTTGTGACTATCAGATGTAGACAAGTGTAAAACTTTATAATATGCTGAAGGGAACATCTTTGTTTTTGCAGAGAGTTATGCCTTCCAGCTTCTTTGTGTTGCTGAGGTTTTTCTTACGAGTTGATGGGGTACTTATCAGGATGAATGATACAAGGCTTCATCATGAGGTAAACCCTGATTCACCATCATGAATCTTTATACAGATGCTCTCTTGCCAAGTCACTTACCTGCTGATACTCCTGTAATTTAAAGCTGATGTCTGGGGGCAGAGAGGTTACCTGAGCTGAACTCTAGTGTGTCGTATTATTGTGATGGTTCTGAAATAGCAGCCAAGTGCTGGATGCCATGAGGCTAGGTATTGTATGGGCAGAGTAGACTACCCCACATGTGAAGTAATAATTTAATTGTTATTTATTTGTTTAATAAAAATATGGATTTGATTAATTAATTGAATTATTAGATTAGCACATTAGCAAGGAAGTACAAGAGAAAAACCAGACAACAGTAAATGCTGTGATGTTGTTACCTTCATCTCCAAGAAAATGCTTTTTATCTTGTCTAATATAATTGCAAGTTGAGTTCTGTATCTCATAAATAATGCAGATCTTAACAGTTGTAGTTTGCTTATTTTGTCTAGCTGCATTCTTATGATGTGAGAGTTCTAGCTGAGTAAGGATTAAGAAGCATAGTCAGTCATAGAATTATTTCCTTTTTCATACATGCACACAGAAAGGAAAGTGAACATGGCTAAACATCTTCCTCTATGAATCTGAACAAACATTTCTGTTTCCAGGTGAAAATCTGTGGTCAACCAAATTCAAATGCTTAGTAAAATCAGTATGTTTAAAATGTGTATTTTTGCAGTGATAGTAGATGATCATTTTGTAATTAACTTTTGCCTTCTTTTCCCCCTTAGGCTGACAAGGCCTACATGCTGCGAGAATATACCTCCAGAGAAAGCAAAATATCAAGTTTAAAGGTATTGGTTTTTGTTGTGTTTTTGGCTGCTTTTAAAAATTGTTTTATGGTCAGCACAGAAAATATTGTCTAAATCATTCTTTGTTACTTTTGGAATTGATACAGAGGAAAAACTTTTCTGCTTATGCAGTGTATATTTTGGTGGTTTTTAGGGCAGATTTGCATTTGTAGATGCTTAGATCACATGACAAAAGATGGAATTGGGTTACTTTTCCTACTTTGGAGTTAATGAGAATTTTTATTTTATTTTTTCAAAGAACTGCTTAGCCATAAAAAAAGGTAGTTCATGTCCCATGATGCTAAATTTCAGAGCTGATAGTATGCTTGCAAGTAGCCCTAGGGGTTAAGATCTGTTTGGTAATAAACTCATTCCATTTTTCTCAAGTTTAATAGTCCACCTTCAAACTCTGGTAATGGCTTTAAATAATTTGTGGCTCATTTGATGTTGCAGCAGTTGATTTTTATTCTTGACTTCATCTTGGGTTTTCTTGTTACTATCCTTCTCCCTTATTTTCCCTTCACCTCTAAAATGTGACAAAGTTACCTTCTGAGGGAATATTTTTTCAAAATTATTTTCTTTTTGAGGAAAGGGGCACTGTATGTTTTCTTAACAATATGTGATCCCTATAAAAAAGACTGAAGTCCAGACATAAGCTGTTCTGATACTTTCATGGCTTTTGAAATATTAAGCAGTGATCTAGGTTTTTGGGCTTGTTTGGGGTTTTTTTTGTTTAAAAATTATCATCTACACTTGTAAATTACTTATTTGTTTTCTGTCTGTTTTTATAGAAAGGAAATGAAAGTGGCTTTTTAATTCTCTAGGTAGCTTGCATAGGTAAACAGCAAAAAAGGTTCCTGCCTTACTTAGGTTTGAAATAATTGAAGCAATAGTATGATTCCCTGTGGATTAGGGGTAGACAAAATGCAGGTTTCCTTTGAATAGCTCTGGACACATTTATGGAAGAACATTGTTAGAAAGTTTAAAGGTGCTTTGCTCAGTATAGAATTATTTTTCATCAGTTGTCTTATATGTGAAGTTGTTTACTGCTTTTCCATAGCCTATTGGTCCACACAGAGTAAAGACTGTATGTACTTTTGAAGTTGTAAGGTAAATTTTAATAATAATTTCAGGTGTTAAAATCAGGTATATTATAGACTGTCTCTCAAAGTTTGGTTTTGGAATACTTTCTTCCCTACACACTTTCATTTACTTGTCTCTTGTAAAATTTTTGCTTCTTAGCACGTTCCACCTTCCCTGTTCACGGAACCTAACGAGATCTCTCAGTATCTACCCATAAAGGAGACAATCTGTGAAAAACTGGAATTCCCAGCCAAGCTGGAGCCTAAACCAGAAGCATCACTGGAAGCCATGTGTGTCAAGTCTAAATAAATGTGACTTTATATGGACTTGAAGTAGACGGGAGATGATATGACCATGTAACCATTGCCATGGTGGGCGGTTTCACTGCTAGTGGAATAAAGAATTTGGCTAATTTTTCTGTAGCCCTAAGAGAAAACATTTCAAGCAGCTTTTGCTAATGGTGTTTTTTGTTTGTTTCTTTTTTAACCTGTATCTGGAGTTAATGATAGACTGGTGGTGAGTTAAGAGTTTTCAACGGCACTAATGAGAGACTCTGACAAGTAAGAGTCTGGATTCTGTGTAGGTCACCAGTTAGGCAGTAGCATTGTCTAGATGTTCCACCATAAACACTTCTGTGAAGATTTTGTTATTGCTGCTTCAGATACCAAGAGACTACTGGAGTTGTAAAATTGTCATGATTTTATTATTATTGAGCAATCATCCATAGTAAAAAACAAAATGAACCCCAGATATTTTATTATGCACTTATTTTGAGCTGTCAGTCCTAAACTACACATTTTGCTTGGCTTCCCCTTCTGTGAGCTGATTACCAACTAAGTTACTTTGTGGAGTCTTTGATCCAGACTCTAATTTAAGAATATTCATTTAATCTGAGGGAGGCTTAAGGAGGAAGGGGGAAAAAAATTAAAAATTGCATTTGTTTGATGCTATATAAAGGTAAAATGACCCTATTTGTGAGGCATTAATTCTGGAGCAGGAGAAAAACTGAAGATTAACAGAAAGACCCACTGCTAAATCTCTTCACAAATACTATTTTAATCTGATGTCAGCCAGATTTCTCTAAGCAATTCTGGGTACTGTTACTTGGGGTCTGTATGCTACTGCAGTCCCATACTATATGGGAAACCTATTGTACTGTATTTGCCTTCAGTTGGACATACTGGGTGGTGCCTACTGTGATGGTTACACTGCCCTGACACTCAGATTGCTAAACACAGTGGTTTAAGGCTGGGAAAGAGAGGGGTGTTTAGTCTCTAATCTCTAAAGGATGCTGGTATTTGCAGTTTGAGAAACAAGACCCTGTATGGCCTTAAAAGGATGATAGTGTGTATTCCAGATACATCATTTGGGTTTATTTTTAAAATTCCTTAAGCTCTGATATTAATAGAGGTGTGATCACATGGCTTATTGTGGGTTTTAACTCAGCGTTTTGTACATAAAGCTCAAATATTTGTATTGCTTTTGGAAATCCTAAATTGTGTTAATGGTTTGGCCTAAGAATGGGGGAATTCAACAGGTTTGCTGCTCGCTCAGTGAAGTGCAAGAAGCAAATGACAGTAGCAAAAAGCAGGCCTTGTGGTTTAAGGTCATTATAAATGACAATTCTGTCTTGGTGTTTTTGTTCTAAAATCTTCATATTTTGCACTGCATGGCTTAACAGCAACAAGCCACCTCAAAGCCTGGCATTTCATCAGGTCTTTTGAGAAATGGTTTTCACTTAGAGAAGACCCTGAGATTTAAAAAAAAAACAAAAACAAACAACTTTATTGCCATTGAAGTGACTGATTCTTAATAAAAAGCAAAGCCCAGCCTGTTTCAGATGTATTGAGGCAGCCAGCTCTAATCAGTCAACCATGGGGTTGAAAGGCAGGAAATAACTGTGGTTTTATCATGTGCCACTATTTTACTCCAACCATGGGGAAGTCACTTCTCTGTGACCTGGTTCCTTGTATGTAAAAATGAGAGTTAATACATGCCTACCTCACTGAGAGTCTGTGAGGATTACTTTGTCAAAAGTTATTGATCAGAATATCTTTTTTCCTGAATATACCTTCAGCCTTATCTTTGGAATCTTTTGGGAAGGATTCCTGCAAAATATCTTATGATCCATAGGAGAAAATGAGTGAACTGAAATTAATTCATCTCTAAAAGAAACTATTATCAGCTGGACACGATCTGGGTGTGTGAATTTATGGCCACTTTGAAATAGAGGTGAGGTCCTCTAAATGCCCCTTTAGAGTCCTTTTCCTGCACTTGTTTCCTAAAAATTTTTCGTGTCTGCATGAAGAAAGGGCTGCAAATAAATGCAGCATAGAAACCATCAAAACTCATCTGGTAATAGATTATTTAGGTCTACTCCAGGAATAGAGGGATATGGGGAGAAAGTGAAAATTAAGGAAACCACACCTAGGAGTGAAGAGATCTGCTGGTAGATGTAAATCATGGCACTTTAAATATATTTCACATGCCTTAAAGGCTTATTCAAACACTTCCTTAAAGCTGGTGGTGACTGAGAGCTGATGTAGTGCTAGCATGAAGGAAACTATATTCACATTTGTTAATTAAACTTGTATTTTAAGTTTGGCCAGTGATGCTGCCATGAAGCTCCACTGGGCTATGGGGGGAGGGAAAGACTCCACAGAATCCACACTTGGTGTTGCAAAGTTTATTCTGCATGTTTAGCTTCCACTGTATTTTCTCTTGTCCATCATCCATACTACTTGGTGACCCCTTGATACAGTTGTCTTGCCCAGACTTGAATTCTGCCTGTATAATATGTGATAGCCCCTTCTGTTTGGTGCTGTGCATTTCAGTGGAACACGCCTGCTGGGGAAATCACATAGACCTCTTTAGGAAGTTACATTTACAATACAGTAAAACTCTACAAACTCTCTTTTCCCCCAAAACGTACTACTTTGGATACATAATTTTAAGGGGAAGGAGTGGGGTGATTCTCAATCTGATCTGTGGCAAGTTTATCTTGTGGCAATTTATATTCTTTCTTGTATGTTGCTAAATAAAATTACTGAATATTTTATAGTTGTTTTTTTATCTGAGCAAAATAAAAGAACTACTGAATTTTGCATGCTAGTAACATTTTGCATCCATGTGCCTTTGCCTGTCATTGGACTGCTCTAGCTAGGTATGAAAATAAGGTGAGACTTTTTCAGAAGAAAAGAACAGCTACAGGTGTAGCTGAGCAAAATCAGATCTGTTACCATGTCTCTGCTCTTCATCATTGCCAAGTCAGGGATTCAAAAGTGATGAGTTAGGATACAACTAGAGAAATAGAACTGGGAGATGAGGTGGGCTGTATTTTCTGAAGCCTAGAAAACACTAGGACAGTGGAGATTGCAGCTATCGTGCTTAGAAGAGTAAGAAATGCGTAATTTTGGGGGAATGTTGGAAGAGTTTGCTGTTTTTTAAAGAAAAATAGACAAAACCTATAAATTGCACTTAAGATAATCCTTCTGACACGAGAACCTGGGCATAATCTCACCGATTTGAAAGGTCGGCAGTACCACGGTTCATGCACCAGGTCCAGGGCCGGCACAACACAAGCTGCAGTGTCCCGGGGAGGAGCAGGGAACCAGCTACGCTCTTTCCAGGACCATTCTCCCTTAAGCGTTTCTCACTCGACCCCTCAAGACGGCGGCACCGCCTCAGGAGAGGGAAGCACCCCGGAGGGGCTGTAGCTCCAAGTGACCTCAGCCGCACTTTACCGCTCGCAGAGTCCTGAGGGGGGGCTGCTCGCTCCCCCTCACTGTCGGTTACGACCCCGCCTTCCCCGCCCGGCGGAACTACGTCCCCCGGCAGCCCCCGCGCCGCCGCCGCCGCCCTTTATTTACCTGCTGAGGGCAGGTAGCTCCGCGGCGGCGCGGTGCATGCTGGAGCTGGTAGTCTCTGAGGAGTTGAGGAGCAGACCGGCCGTGTGTGGAACAGAGCCGCTCGGGCGCGGCTGAGGACGGCGGAATGGACAAGCTCAAGCGGGTGCTGAGCGGCCGCGACACGGAGGAGCCAAGCGGTCTGACCGAGGTAACGCTTCCCCCGCCCCTGACTCTCGGGAGAAAGCCGGCCTGCGTGCCGGGGCCTGGGCAGCGGGAGCTCTGCGGCCGGGAGAAGGGGACCCTGGAGCGCCCCTCAGCACCGCCGCGGCGGCCCCTCGGTGCGTGTCGGCGTTTGGCGGGACTGGCCTGCGCTGCCTTGGCCCCTCGCTGGCCCTCCGGCGTCCTTGGGGCGGAGCCGGCTGGGGCCTGACCGGACGGTGGTTCACCAGGAGTCGGCTTCTGGATCTTTCCTTTGCACTTAAAACACCCCCTGTGTTACCCTGCGAGCAGCCGGTGACGCTGCCGGGGACTGGGGCCGTGACTTCTGTTTATTTCTCGTGAGTGGGGGGGTGACTCGGTCTCCGGAATGAACGTGGGCCGGCCGGGCCAGCCTGGTTGCAGCGAACCGGAAAATAAAGCGAGGGGAAGGGGAGCGTGCTAAGGCAGTTGTTTGGTGTGGGCAAGGCACGCAGCCAACCGACCAAACGCTCCTCAGCCGCCGTCTGTTTGGTCGGCGAACTGTAGGAAGAGCTGAAGTGAGAGAGCTGCCGGTGCTGGCGCGTTCCGGGGGCGGGCGGTGCGGTGGGTACTGGGAGTCGGGAGCAGCGCTCCCTCCCGTCCCTTCTCCTCCCTCCCCTCCCGCCGCTGCTCCGTCCCCTCCCCTCCCGCCGCTGCTCCCTCGGCAGGATCCGCGCTCCCCGCGGCCGATTGAAGAGGGTGCTTTAAAACCTGAGGCTCTGGTTGAGCTTGGACGGTGTTCAGCACCTTCGAGGAAACTTAACAACTTGATACGTGGCAAGGTCTAGAACTATGTAGTAACTTGCACTTTTTTTTCCTCACCTTGCCGTCTAGGTTTTTGAGGCAACTACGTTAAGTTGGAACACCAGAGTGAAAGGCTTTGTTGCATGTTTTGCAATAGGATGCCTGTTCTCAGTCTTGGTAAGGACTTCTTTGCCAGATCTCCCTGATATTTGGGTTTCAGAAGCCTTTCTCTGTGCTGTTCTTTGATATTATATTTTTTTTTTACTATCTGTGAAGATCTCTGACTCAATTCCAGGTAGCTGCAATGCACTAAATCTTAGCAGGAGTACTAGTAAATGCAATTCTGTGTGTGTGACTTTGCAGGTTGGGTTTAAAGTTTTTCAAAGGCTTCTTTTATGTTATGGCATGTCTTAGATATATTTCTTTAGCAATTTAAAAACACTTGTTCTTTCTCTCATGAAATGTTCCTTTTTAGGGTAGTTGTCTGCTCTGGATAGTACCAAAGAAGGGGCTGGTGCTCTTTGCAGTGTTTTACACCCTAGGGAATATTGCATCGATTGGAAGGTAACAATTTTTATATATTTGTTCCTTAAAAAAGAAGGGAAGCTAAAACACAATAATAGGTGAAGTTGTTTAAGTGGTAGCAATTGTTGCCTTCTTGTGAGAAGTTTAGGTAGGTCATGCTCTCACTGCTGAATTTTAAGGAACACCATTTATAAAGCAAACCTTGCTAGTTTGCCTTTGGTTATGTTCTGTATGTTTTGGCCAATAAATCTTGAGCAGTCTGTCAGGGTGCACCTGTTTGATAAACTTTCCCAGCCATTGATGTTCCTGAAGCAGAGCCCTGCTGGCTTTGACAGACACAACATCCTGGGATTGAGGAAATTTAACAAACTGTTGGAAAGCACAAGGAATTGAGTTGGAAATGTTAATTAGGCAGAATAATATAGTTTATGAGGTAGTAACATCTTTTTTAGATCAAACTTTCACACTGTGTAATTCGTGAAGCATCAATCACCAGGGCTCTAAATGCAGATCTGTTAAGGGATCAGAGAACAGACCCAGGTCTGAAAGCAGCCCTTTCTGCAGAGGAATTGATTTGGATTACCTGGAAATCTAGGCAGAACCTCTGGTGGGTTTGAAGAGAAGGTTTAAAAAGGCATCTTTTAATAATGAGCTAATTGAAGCTGAGCTTGACCTAAGCATGGAGCTTGGTAGTCCTGCTGTGCTTATGTTAATTGCATTTGAACAAGTGTCAATAAATTTAGATTATACCTTGCACAAAGAAAAGCAGGAATGGATTTTGTCTCATTGTGTACCTTGTTTCTTTTGTTACATAGCTCCCATTGCTGTAACAGCAGTGTCCTGATGCCTCATATGATAGCAGAGAATTTACCAAATTAACCCCTTTAATGAGGAATCTTACCGACTTTCACTTTTGCTTTTCCACCTCTGTGTTCATCTTGGTTTGTTTTTTACAGCACTCTTTTTCTTATGGGACCTGTTAAGCAACTGAAAAGGATGTTTGAGCCTACCCGTTTGATTGCTACTATTGTTATGCTAGTGAGTATCCAAAGAACCAGGTTTAACTTATGCTAAACAGTTAAGTCTTTTCAACTCCATTTTGCTATCCTAGTCCCAAGATGTGTTTATGAGTGGTTTTGTTTGGGTTTTTGGTTGGCTGTTTCTTTTGGGGCGGAAGGTGGTTGGTTGTCTTTTTATTTTTTTTTTTTCTTAAAACATCAAACATCCTGCACATCTGGTAGAGATGAAAGGAATGTGTAGCACCAGAAATCCACCTTCTTACTAGGGCAGACTCAGCTGAAGCCAGGTTGTACATGCTAAATGAGCATTAAGGATCTGTGGCTGGCATGTGTGAACCATGCATGTGCTTTTTTTAGACAGCTTGAAGTTACAGAATCAGATTTTCGTGTTGCTTAGAAGATGGGAAACTAGTTTTCAAAAGGTTGTGCTTAAAGTTGTTGCACATTCAACTGTATGTAATTTTGTCTGCTATTTTATTTGCTTTAAAGAGCTGTGTAGATATATCTATCTTGATAAAATTGTCCTTTTCTGATAAAGCAGCTGGGTCAGCTTGCATAAAAAAATACAGAAAAAAATCTCAGCTGGCTGATAGCTTCAAGTTTTGAAACTTGTATGGCACAAATAAATGGCAAATTCAACAATCAGCTGAAGACAGCCCTTGGAAATACTTTTATTTTCAGAAGATGGGAATTGTGGTCAACCTTCTACTGGGAGTGCACCTGTCAAAGTTGCTGCTACGTTTCAGACTCTTTCTTGTTTATAGCACATGTGCTTTTTTTGTCTCTTCCATTTTCTCTTGGGGAGGCTAAAATCTGGAAGGTGGCTTAATTTGTCCTCCCATTTTCAGTGTTAATGTCTTCACTCATTCGTAAGCTCTTCCAATTTCCTCTTTAAACACCCAGAAAGGCTGCAGCCAACTGACAGAGCTTGAGAAATTCACTGTGTGTGGTCAGATCAGAAGCAAGCAAGAAGCCTACTGTGTGGTGTGGGTTTTTTTGTATGCATTTAGGATGCCTAGAGTCAGAAGAATGCCTGAAATGCTGTTGACTAGAATAAAGCCAGTTGTTAGATGTATGATGTAGCATCTCAGAAATGTCTGGGTTGAAAGGGACCTCTAGAGGTCATCTAGTCCAGCCCTCCTGCTGAGAGCAGGGACATCTGCAATTAGAGCAGGTTGCTCAGAGCCTCCTCAAGCCCCATCTTGAATGTCCCCAGGGATGGGGCTCAACCACCTCCCTGGGCAACCTGTTCCAGTGTCAACCACTCTCATGGTAAAGAACTTCTTCCTTATTTCTAATCTAAATCCATTCCTTTCTAATTTTAAACCATTGCCCCTTGTCCTTTTACTCCAGGCCTTTGGAAACAGCCCCTCTCCAGGCTTTTGATCAACTCCCTTCAGGTACTGGAAGGTGCTCTAAGGTCTCCCTGGAGCCTTCTCCAGGCTGAACAATCCCAGTTCCCTCAGCCTGTCCTCCTAGGAGAGATGTTCCAGCCCCCTGAGCATCTCAGGGGCCTCCTCTGGCCCTGATCCATCAGGTCCATGTCCTTCCCATGCTGAGGGCTCCAGAGCTGGACACAGCACTGCAGGTGAGGTCTGACCAGAGCAAAGCAGCAGAATTCCCCCCTCTCCATCTGCTGGCCACAGTTCTCTTGCTGCAGCCCAGGATGGATTGGCTGCTGTGCTCCAGCACACCCTGGCTGCTCATGTCCAGCTGCTCCTCTCTCAGCATCCTCAAGACATTTTCTGAAGGGCTGCTCTCTATCCCCTCATCCCCCAGCCTGGATTGTTAGTGGGGATTGTTCCAGGGGCAGGACCCTGCACTAGCTCTTGTTGAACCTCATGAGGTTCCCCTGGGCTCACCTCTCCAGTCTATCCAGGTCCCTCTGGATGACATCCTGTCCCTCTGGTGTATGCACAGCATCACATTTATATGTTGGTATTTAGAGCAACATATAAATGTCAAGTATTAGGGCTGGACTGGTTACAAGATGAATGACATGTTCTCTACAAACCCATCTTCTCTCCCAGAGGGGAAGAGAAAGGGAATAAGGGAGAGAATCTCAGCCATTAGAAAAGGAAACTAGAACAGCTTGAAAGGAAATAATGAAATATGTAGAAAGCCAATATGGAACCCAACACCCCTGATGGCAGTGATATCAGGTCACCACTGATGCTGCAGAGCAGGTGCTGTGAAAGCCCCAGACTGGGCCCTGAAGCAATTGGGAATTGGATTCAGGTGCTGGATTCTGGTACTGGAGTTGGGAACACATGGATTGGGGCTGGAGGCAGAATGGACAGAGTCCTCCTCAGATGGCAGCCAGTGAAAGAGAGCCTGACCCTTGTCAGCCCTCAGCTTTGGCATACATGGGATAGAATATCTTGATGGTCAGTTGAGGATCACCTGTGCTGTCCACTCTTCCCTGCAGGTGCAGCCTTTTTCTTTCTGCACCCCTCACAGTATGCAAGATTTAAGCAGTGACTTTGGCCTACACAGGAGCAAGTATAAGCAAGAGCCTTTCTGCACACACTAGTTCTGGGTGTAAATCTAAACATGGAGCATTATCACTGCTAGAAGCTGTCACTGCAGCAGTATGCTGTTAGCTTCAGACAGTGCAGCTGGTTAGAGACTGAGCTAAAAAGTAAAATCACTGAACAGCCTTAGTTCTGTCCTAATTCATATGAGGACACAATTCACCACCTTAAAACTAATGGGAAAACTACATTTAATATCAGTAATCATGGTTGAGTTGAAATGTATTATTTCTTTGGCCATGTATATGTGATACTGTCTTGAATATGTAGTAGTAAATCTTCCACATGTTTTGTGTTTTGTTTTTCTTGGTGGTTTTGGGTTGGTTTTTTTTTTCACTCAAGTGGAGAAGTGCACATTATCTCTGGTAGTGTAATGGTACATGTGTGTCAAAAAGCTGTTAGATGTTGATGAAGGAAGATCAAATATCAGCATCTGTCACAGCTAAATGAGCTGTGTCTTAAATTGAAAATTAAAATTTGAACTAAAAAGAGGCTTGTTAAAACTGAGGGTTAAACCAGAAAATAATCTAAAATGGCCTATACCCCCTCCCCCAAGAGTTTAACTATAGTTAAGACATAGTGCAACTCAAAAAAAAAAAAAAGTGGTGGTGCCAGGTTGAATGGCTGTGCTGGACTTTATATTAAGCAGGAGAACTACTAAGCAATACATTAAAGTTCTTGAAAGTATATTGTAGTTTTTAATTTGTAAAAATTAATAACATCAACCCTGTGGTAACATTGAGAATCAACAGGAAAGGTGGCATGTGCAGAAGCAAAAGACTAGGGTTGTAATTAAGTGTGGTGTATGACTATGTCACCATTAAGTGTGTGGGATGAAGTAGGAACCTCTTCCTCTTGTTCCTTTGCAGCCACAAAATTATTTTCTGGAAGTATTTGGCTGATGCTTTCATGTTGCTTTAATTCATTTCACAAACCTAAGAGGGTGAGCATTTTGAACAAGAGGAACTCTTCCACAGCCTTGGAAACCATGAAATGATGTCATCTCCTTCTGTCTCTGAAGGAACCCATTACAGTGCTGCAATATCTATAAAAAATGGAGTTGTTTCTGTGGTTAATAGAAATTGTTTGTTTTCTTCTAGTTGTGTCTCGTACTAACACTGTGTTCTGCTTTCTGGGTGAGTACTGGAGCCCTCTATGTACAGCTAACTGTGATGTATTTTACAAGGCTGTGTCTTATGCTGCTGTCTGTGTTTCTTCTTCTTCAGTGGCACAAGAAAGGACTCGTACTTCTTTTCTGCATTCTGCAGTTCTTTGCCTTGGCATGGTAAGTGATTTCTTCCCCACACACCTAACATCAGTAGCAGAATTGTGATTTTTGACCTTGCATACATAAACTAGAGCAAAGGAGAACTTTTTTACCTCGCTGTTGCTTTAGATGCAAGATGATGTATCAATCAGGAGCTGACTTCTTCCCTGATTTTGTTCTTACACCACTTCAGAGGCTTTGGAAATGAAGCTCAGGGCTTCATTTTGGGGAAGCTTCTTTGAATGTGTTTCATTTCTGTGAGTTTTAAGTAAATTGCCTTTTTTTTTTTTCTTTCCCTTCTAAATCAGTTTGTTGTTTATTGTCTGGTATTCCTGTTTTACACCCTCTTGAATCTGTCAATCCCAAAATTAAGTGTTGGTGTTCTTTAACATACACTCTGTGTAGTGTTACAGAAGTAATACAGAAAGTGATATGAACAGCTGTTCAGCCCTTAAGACTAACCTGACCTGACTGTAGGCACTGGAGCATGAAAAATATTGGATGCAAGAGACCTGCACTTAAAATTCTTCTACAATATGCCCTCTGATTCTTCCATAGTGTTTCATAACCTGTCTGGGCTAAGCTGACTTGCAAGGATACTTATTACTGTTGCTCACAAACCCAAAGCTTCATTTTGTTTACATGTTTAGAGCATCAGAGGGATTGTTCCTCATGTTTGTGAGCAATAAAATCTGTCATGAAGTTAACTTCCAAAATCTTTTTTCTTAGGTACAGCATTTCCTTCATACCATTTGCAAGGTAAGCTTCCCTCCTACCTTTTTGTCATCTTGAGGTTTAATGAAACATTAATTTCTAAAAAGCATTGTAATGTATTGCTGTAGAAGTGTTTCCATGGTGCTGTTTAAGGGGGAGGAAATACATGTAGTTAAACCTTAGCATGAAACTAAACATCTTTAGTGGGAGAACACAAATGTAACAAAATGAGAAGAATTCCTGTTAAAATCCCTAAATGTGCTGTTCACATCCTAAACTTAAAGCTTCCCTTTGGAATGTCTACATCTTGGTCCAAAATGCTGCTAATGAGTGTATTCTTCTGTGTAACAACTTTTTAATTCCCCCACCTGCACTATCCTGTTTCTGAGCACGCAGTTCTCTGTCCTGCTCCATTAGCCCCACTGTTCTTCAGCACCCTGCCTCTACACAGGCCTGCAGGTGACACTTCCATTGCAGGTGGATGGTGAGCAGCCCTGCTCCTCTCTTAACACGCTCACCAAGTCGTGCAAATGGTGTAAGCACAAGTTATACATGGCCTGCTGACCTGTCAAGTCCTCAGTGTCAGTGCCATAGCAGCATGGAATGAGTCTCATCAACCAGTGTAACTGAATTGTCTCTGGTTTGTTTCGTTGTGTGGGGTTTGGTTTTATTTATTTGGTTTTTTTCCTCTTTTCCCCTATAGGGATGCTGTGAAGAAATGTGTTTCGGTCTGTTTGTCCTAACAGGAGTGTTGGATGCTTCACAAAGTTGTAGGAAGTATAGTTAAGATTGCTGTGTATTTTCCTATTTCTGTCTTAAACACGTGCCTTTCAGCCTGTTGTTAGAAGTTCCTGGTGTTAAATCCCACTATGCAGTTGGTTTTGTCAGCAGTGCTGCCTGTAGGACAGGGTGCTTGTGATGAAACAAAGTTCAGTCTGGCAGAAGAACTGGGCAGAAATCCAGATTTTTTTTGGATAATTCTTATGTAAAATTGTGGGTTTATTTGGTTTTGTACAAACAACAAAGCAATGTGAGAAGTCTGTGAAATGGAGGCCTGGACTCTGAGGGGACTGTGTCAGTCTGGAGGATTTTTTTCAAGGAAAAGAAATTGGTTGCTAACTGATCTTTCATTGACAACTTGGATTTTTTTTAAATGGCCTTATGTCACTTAATCTTTGCACTATTTGCCTTAGATAATGGAATATTGGTATTCTTCTGAACTTGTAAATTAAAGCTCCAACTTTTTGTAAGTGGGATCAATTTTGTTCTAAAGCTCTTGTGTACATTAGTGAACATCTTCAGCTTTGAGGAGAAAGTACAATGTTCAATTGCATGTCTTGGCAAAGAAAGTACAGAAGCATGTAGCTGTCTGCTCCAAACAAATGCTGAACAGTCAGTTTCCAAATTCCAAGGCCAATCTATATTGTCTTTATCTTCTGAACTATGTATAATTTATACATTTACTCCCAAACCATTGCAGTGGGCACTTGTTTAATACCTGAGCACAGATTCCTGCTTTGGCTTTGTGAGACACTGTGTAACTGCTTCCACCTTTCCTCTTCAACTGTCCTGCTGGATCACTGTGAAGATCATTACTCAGTGGACTCCAGTATCAGCTGAAGCCTCTCTTCTCCTTACTACCAAGAGTTCAGTTATTTCACAGCATTCTGTTGCCATGACTTGTACCACAAGATTTAATGCAGGAAAAACCTCCTTCTACTTGGCAATAAAGTATAGGGCCACAGTGAAGCCAAATAAATCTATGGCTTCCAGAAAGTTACTAGAAACTGAGTTAATTCCAGATCTTAAGTGTCCTTCTGATAACTTATAAAGTGCAGTATAATCTTGCTGTGAGAATCCTCTTAAAATCCCTTTTGAGGACTGGGAATAAAAAGGGAATTTTAACAGGCACTGTCTGTGGATTCCAGCTGGCTACAGGTATTGTTACAAAGACAATGGATGGAAATGCTGCCTTGAAAACATAGCACTGCCTTTGGGATCAATCCATTATGCAGGATGATGCTGAAGTGCTGTGTTCTCGTGTGCTTTTGTTTCCCACCCTGGTATTTGGAAGTTAGTGTTGAAATATCTTGGTTTTCTTGAAAGGAAGAATTATTTAAATGCCCAAAGAGAGCCTGGAAATAAAAGAATACTGATACTTTTCCCCAACTGATCTAGGACTTGTATCTAAACTGATGTGTACCTCTCTCTTATCAGGGAGTGGATTCAAAACCTAACTTGCATCTGTCAAAGGGCCTATGCTAGTCTTTTATTAGGACTTCAATACTGTTTACAGAATCCCTGCATTTAAGGGCAGTTGAAATGCAACCTTAATGCCTTTTACATTCCAATAGTTCTTTAGTTTTAACATCTCAGGGCGTTTCTAGAAAAAGTTGTAAGTAGAACATGTTATTTTTTCTTCCTCTCTTCTGGAAAGCTGTGTTACCTCAGATCCTCATTCCAGGCTCATCAGCAGTCAACATAATGGAATTTGGCTTCTGGGGTTCTTTTTTGAATACTTAAGGTTAGAAGGAGTAAAAGTCTCTTTCTTATTCCTTCACTACCTTGTACAGGTTTGTGGTTCCCTGACTGTCCAGCAGCATCTTTAGAAGAACATGAGAACTGGGTATGCTGGATATTAGTTTTTCAACTTGCTTACTCTAGCTAACTGGAATTTATTTGCTGACTGTTGTGAGCACAACCACTTAGAAAATAGGAAATTCAGGAAAGTGGGTAAACTTAAATGGATTGTTTTTTTCATTCCCTTCTGTCCTTTTTCAAACTAATTCAGCTCCACAGCCTTTTATTGAATAAGAGAGAAGAACTAATCTCCATTTGTTTGCACAGCACATGAGGCTAGGCAATTTTGCCCTTAAAGGAAGGGAACCCAAGGAGGCAGGGCAAAGACCTAAGGATCACCACAGTGCCACTAGGGTTTGTGTTGCCCTTTGGTGGTGTATTCTGTTCCTGTGAGGGTCAGAAGGTAAGAGAGACTCACCATATTCTTGCCAATATGTGAAACATACTCAGGGTTTGTTGTTTCTTCTACAAGCAGTTTTGAATTAAAATAAACTCTTTCAGGACAGAACTCTTCAGATTCTTACTAACTTGTAAGTAGTGTTTAGGCTATTGCCAAGTTTAGAAGTAAAAGACTTTTCCACTTTGTTAAAATACTTTATATGATTTTACATAACTGAGGAATAAACTAGTATATGAATGTTCTGTCTTGACCAGTTTCAGTCCAAATTAGATTATAGCAGTATACCTTTTTTTTTTTTCTTTATTATTAAAACTACTCTGTGTTAAGTTTTTATATCATCATCTTTGGTTATCTGTGTGGCTGGAAGCATGATCTCAGTTCTGAAGCCCTCTCTAGCTTTCCATCTTAATGTCCTTCATGGCAGAAATGTTTGATTTGTGCACTCTACTGCAAATATAGATGTTATTTATGTTATAAATCACAAAGCTCCTTCCTTCCCAAAGTCCTTGCTTAGTTGCATACAGCACTCAAGGCTGATTTTCCTAAAGAAACTTGTGTGATGTTGGATGCCCATCTTGGCAGGGTTTGGTATTCTCCCAGAAAGTGCTTTTTGCCCAGCCTCACTGTTGGTACTGGTAAAACTAGATGGGTTTATTGAAGGGAACTTTGGTTGGTTTTTGTGTTTTATTTTTTGTGTGTGTTTTGTTTGGGAGAGATGTTTGTGGGTTTTTTGTTTTGTTGGTTTTGTTTTGACTTTTTGTTTGTTTTGATGTTTGGTTTTTTTTCTGGTTGGGTTGGATTGTTTTGGGTTTTTTTATATGACAGATACCTTTAACCAAGAACCCATAGCATACATTTCTAGCATGGAATTTGCATGTGCATCTGGGATCAGCTGCAGTAGAAGTGGAATTTTGGGGAGGGTGACAGTCATCAGTTTCTAAAGTACTGAGATTCTATACATTAAAATGTGGGATTTTTTTTTTCTATTTTTTATTTTATTTTTTAATTCCCCCCTCCATTACTTCCAAGTTTAGCCCTGGTTTATGTGACAAAGTTTATTGTGATTGGTACCATCTGGGATGGTTCTTCAGTGATGTGAACAATTTCATCTTTAGTACTTCCAGGACTAAGATTGATGATGAGCTGTTAGAAAAAAGAAGGAAGAAATCCTTGTACCAAGTTACAGTTCTTAAGAAATCACAGATTTGTTTTTTGTGGGTTTTTTTATGGTGTTGGTTTTGTTGATGTTTTGTTTTGGGGGGTGTTTTGTGTGGGGTTTTTTTTTGTTTTGTGTGTTGTTTTGGGTGGTTTTGGTTGGTTGTTTTTCTTTATGTGTGAGTATTTATGCAGGTCTGGGGAGGGTGGAGACTGCAGTGGGCTGGCTTCAAGCTAGGTGCAGGCTGACAGAGCTTGGGGCAGCCTGCAGCTCACGTGTGATGCATTTAGGGGCTCATGGCAATGTTGCTTCTGTGCAGTTTGAAACATGTTCTGGGCACTGCCTCTGAGTTTCTGGCTATCATCCTTGCTTAGTTTTGGTACTTAATAATTTTAATGTAAATAAGAACACTGTTGCTGTTGCACTGTTGCTCCTCGAAACTGAGGAGGAGGATGTTTAAACACACATTTGTCTTAAATACTGTTTACAACTGTAGCAAATGCCACGTAGGAGACAAAGCACAAAAAGAGTGTATTTTTCTGAAAACCTGTGCCTCACTCTAATCTGACAACACTATTTTTCTTTAACAGCTATGAAGTTATTTTGTAAAATAAAAACCTCAGAAATTCTCAACAATGTTTTATACCATTTCTGTTTGCTGATGTGCTTTTTCTAGGTATTTACACTGTTCAATTTCTACTTTGATAAGCATTATTTTTCCTAACTTACAACTTTCTCTGTAATGAAGCTGATTTTTTGCTTGCACGTGCTGAGTTTTTTTCCCTTCAATAAAGTTGTCATTGTATTAAATGAACTGCTTTTATGGTTAATATGTTGGTTTGAATGATTCTCCAGATGTTATAATTGCTGTGACCATCACCTCTCATCCTATCTCAGGGCACCACTGAAACTGGCCACTTCTACTTCACACCCACCCTTGGCTTGGTGGTTTCTTTTTGCTTAAAAAAAGAAAAACAAGTGCTGCGTGCTCCTTCCTTTGCTGCATACATCACATGTGGTGCTGAGGGCAGGTCCTGTGTCACTGCTGGCACTGCTGTGCAGCTGCTTCACCCAGCATGTATCTAGCTTAACCAAATTCTTGTTGGCATAGCTACAGCCAGTTGGCCCAGCTAGAGTTGTTAAGGCAGGGATGCTCTTTTTATTACTTGTTTACCCCAAGAGTCAACCTAGATGTGCCAATAGACTGTTGGGTTATGCTGTAAAGTGTTGGGTCAGCACCAGCTAGAGCTGTGAAGCAGCATCTTCCTGGCTTTTCTGTGTGGAATATATACACTCGAAATCCTGATGTACACTGGAAGTAAAAAGCCAATGATTTATGGGTGTGTATTCAAAGTGGGGTTGGAGGCAGTGATTTTATGTTTACTTTTTTTAACTTTCAGAAAATATGTGTTTGTGCCTAAGCTTGCAACAACAGGGCTGTGACTGGGCTGTTCAGAGTACACTGAACTCATTGACTGGGCAGACTGAAGCCATTGCTCTTTCCCCCCTGCCTCCCAAGGGTGGAGGTGAGACCTGTGTGCTGTAGGAGGCTGAAGTTTTCAGTTAGGATTGATTGGTGTTTTGTTTGGGTTGGTTTTTTTGTGTTTGTGTGGGTTTTTTGCAGCAGGGTGGCTGTTTTTTTCTTGGCAGGGTGTTTGTGCTTTTTTGCTTTTGTTTTGGGGGGTTGTGGTTTGGTTTTGTTGTTTGTTTTTTTCCCTGTCCTAAAGGAAACTCCAATGTATTGTTTGAAACAGAAGCAGCAGCCTCTCTTCCCATCATACAGAAGCCTAGGGGGGTTGTATTTGATCTTTTTGAAAACATTGGAGCTTCCAAAGGTCTGTTAGCTCAGCTTGGTGTTATCAGGACAGCTATGAGTCCTAGAAGAGCAATAAATATTTTCCATATTTAATAGCTTGAGCTATTTTGCTTGCCTAGTTCAGCCTCCTGCATAAAACCATAGCTGTTGAACTTCACCATGGCATTCTCATGCTGAGGTATTAACACAGGAATTATTTTTAAAAATTAAATCTTCATTTGAAACCTCTAAACAATGACTTATCAGCTACCCTCTAGGGAAAATGTACTCTGTAGATGACTTTGCTCCTTAAGAAATACTCTGAATTAGTTTATCAGTTGTGTTACAGTCCCCAAACCCCATTAATAAATACTGAGGCAGAGTCATCTGCACCACATTCAAATTCAGTGGCAAGGCTCTTGGAAGGCTGCCATACTCATCATGTCTGCCCCATTCCTTTCTCCTTCCACAAGGTCTGATTTGCAAGAGAGGGTACTTTGGGGATGCAAGAAGTTCAGAGTTGGGGGTTGGTATTTATTTCTATCCCTAACTTGTACCTTTCCTGTGAAGCTCAGTCTTGGTTGCAGTATCAATTGGGACTCAGGTTTGTAACTGCCCAGCTGTGAAGAGCTGGGGATGTTTAAAAGGAATAAAATAATCTGTTTGCTCATTTTTCTGAAGAAAATGTTTGATGAATTAGAGATGGAATAGTCTATCTAGACTGCCAGTCTTTGGGACTGTTATTTTAAAGTTATCCTGTTTTAAACCTTTTTAGGATTTTCTTCAGTTCTCTTGTGGCATCTCTGAGAGGTTATTCCTGAGAGCTTGTGCTTTCAAATCTCTGCAGAAGTGAGAGTGGAGTAACACGGGTGTAGTGGAAAAGTGGTACCCTGGAAGTATCCAGCCAACATGATGCCATCACAGCTCTGGAGGGCTGCCACTTACAAATATGGGAAGTGAAAACAAATTATTTTATCATGGGCTTGAATTCCTTGATTTTTTAGTTGTGCATAATGGGCTGTGTCAAGGCTCACCACTTCCAGAGTATCAAATGTTCCAACCGAGTTGTATTTTCAACTTGGTAATTTTTACATTTATCAGAAAGTTTTAACTTACATACTCAGCTGATCAGGTGAAAAGTGCCTGTTTGATTTCCCCATATAAACACTGAACCAGTTACTTTTGTTTAGAGATGTTGTAAATAGAATTTAAAAGTTTGTTTAGAATCTCTTAATGTCCTCATTTTTAAGATCAGAAAATAATAATTTAATAGTTTCTTGTTTGAGGTTCTACTCCATGTCTGGAGAAAGCACTGAAGATATTAAAGCAGGAATAACAAATTAGGGAAAACTAATTACTGGTTGAAGCTAAGTTAACATTTATTACCAGCCTGTCTACATCAGGATTTTTGTTTTTTTCTTTATTTCTTCTTTGTAATGAAGACAGGTTGCCTTGTAAAGCCTCCAATGTTTTCTGGGCTCAGAATTTACTCTAGTTATAATCTCAACTCTAACACCAGACAAGCTGCCTCACTGCTAAAAACAAACCTGGGGAAGTTATTGAAACTGTCCCCATACCCCCTGGCAGTAATGAAAGGCTAATCTTCTTTAAGTCTGTTTGAACCCAGCAATCTCTTAAGGGGCTGGATCTGATTAAAAAACAGAGGGAAAGCAGCTGTCTTTTTATCCTCTCTTAATTATTCCAGGGTAGTTGATAGGTGTTGATTTCCTGGGAGTGTCGTGGTGATGGAGGTTACGTTTCCCTGTGTTGGGACTAAATGTTCAGAGTGGGGGGCTGGTTGTTTGAATGCTTTATTGGGAGCTTTGAAGATGGAAAGAGTGAGTCTTGTTCTTTGTGATTTCATCTGATCAGGAAGGGCTGCCTTTTATTTGGAAAGATGCACATAAAGGCCAAAAAAAAACCCCAGCTATCCAATGTCAGGGCAAGGAAAGGCTCTTTAATTACTTTTTTTCTTCCCCTCTGCCCACACCACACACACACACACACACACACACACACTCACACACACTTTTGCTGGTGGCCAGCAGGGTTTAGAAAGAGAGTTTAATTAGAAAGTCAAAAATAACACCTTGCTTTTTCCTGATGTAACTTGCTGGATACAATCCACTAAGTGTTTTGGGATTCTTCTTTCACTACTCCCCCCAGTCCTCAGTGCTTCATTTAAAAATAGGAATCACTAAATTCTTATTAGTAAATCCTGGGCAGGCCTGGAGATGACTGTGTGTTGTACTTGCATTTTTAGCTAGCAGGGGTTAGTTCTGATGGGCTGTGGGCCACAAAGTGTCTGATTCTTGCTTGGAAGTGCCCAGCTCTCCCAGCTGAGGTTTTGGGGAAAGTTCACAACTTGGAAGGTTTTGAATCAGCTTTTTCTGCTCCCTCTGGTGCCCCTACTGTTTTGTTTGTTTAATTAAATGAGGTGAAGTGGAAGAGGGGTAACAATGTTGTGTCCTTTGGCCTGCTCTGTCCCACTTGCAGTGGCAATGATTGTCAGTCATCTTGTTGCTGTGTTAGTCTAAGTGCAGCTACCCTCTCAGCAGGGAGATTTAATTGACAGCCCAAAAAATAACCCACCTGACATCAGGCAATGAGCTGCTATCAGTGCCCCAGCAATGCCTATGTCCAGTGACATTCATCTGTTTGTGTCCCAGTTTCAGCATCTGTAGACTTGAAAAAAATTAACCTTGCAAAAAAAATAGGAGGGAGAAGAGACATTTTGGAATAATTCAATGTCATTATTTAGGTGAGCTGAGGGATATACAATTAGAGGGTCTCTCTCTCTTCTACAACAGCCTTAATATCAAAAGTAAAGATTTCTACTCTTGAATTTTATGATGTGAAGAAGCCTGATGTATGGGATGGGATTCATATGGGTCTAGATGTGTATTCTAAAGGAAGTCCTCAGGCCTGGGTGCATTCAGCTGATCATTTGCTTCCATGAGTGCAAACTCCTTATTTCAAAGTTACTAATAATTCTAGGTTGGAAAGATGTGTCACTGGTGAGCTGTGCTTTCTGGATATATTGCTACATAGGTCACCAGTTGCTGTTGCTCTGAACTCTTTAGAGCTGCAACACCTCCCCCCATGCTGAAAACAGCAGTTGGGCTGTTCCCAGCAGTCAACTACAGGCAACTACTGTCATTTTGGAAAATGTTGTGGTTGCAGGCACCCTGAGCTATGGCAAAATAGTTATAAAATTAAAATTCTAACTGTATGATAGATATTTTAAGAGATTAGGTTTATGGAGTTTTTGTTGTTTTTTTTTTTTCAGGGGTGGCTTGGTGGTGGGGTTCTTTAATTTATTTTTGTTTGTTTGGGTTTCATTTGTTTGTTTTTGTTGGGTTGTTATTTTTTTCCTCTGGGACACAAGCCTTTGAAGCATCAGGCACCTTACATGACTGATAACCTTAAGCTCCTAGATGTAACTTCTAGAATCTGAAAGTGAGTTTGCTGATTGTGCAGGATGCAAATTTTAGTATGACCCTCAAGTAAATACCCTTATGCTTCTCCCTTAGGGAGGCTAGCTGTGAAAAAAATCTAGTCTTACTGAGAGAAAAACTTGCTTTCTGGCCTGTTACTGGAATGGGTCCATCATCCACTCCTTCCATATATCCTTCCTTCTCCACAGCTCTGTGCCAGGAGACCTTTGGGGAAAAATACACTTGGGACAGAACCTCCCTTTCTTTTGCTTTGTGGCTGCTTCCATTTCCATCTTTAGAGAGCATATTCTTTACCTCTAGGAATTCACCAGTGTCTGCTGGTGAATTCCTCATTTTGAAACCCTTCCACTAATGGGAACTGTTGTTGCTTTCATGTGTGCTTTTGATTTCTCTTGAGCTCTAAGCATCTTGAGAAAGGCAGACTGGATGTGGGGTTTTTTTGAGGTTTCAAACTTGTATTGCTTCACTTGAAGCCCTGTGGGAGAGATGGGGAGTCAGTGCTTCTAAAAAGCTGCTTGCCTTTTATGTGTACCTACTGAAATACTACTATTTTTATGCCTGTTGTCTCTTGTCTCAACTTTGAATCTCCTGATTTCTGAGTAGCTGATTTTAAAAAAACTGTGTGGAAATAGGGCTTCAAGACTACCATCATCACAAAAATAAATCCCCCAAACACCACGGATTTATGTAGATCAGAACTATCTGAAAAACTCAATTTATTGAATTGAAATACACGACTTTAACCAGCTCTAATTTATGAGTTTATTTAAAATATATTCTTAGTTGTTCAACAGTGACAGTAGGCTGGATGCTAACCAGAAGTTGCTATTTGACACCTACTGTAAGTCATAAGGTGAATTAACTGAGTAATTTAGGTAACTTTACTTTTGTGTTGACAATTTAAAAAAAAAAAAAAGACTAATAAGAAGGAAAGAAGATCTGTTAGAATTTGAATTTTGAAAGTAGCATGACTGGGATTACCTAGAGGTAAAAATACTTCCGACCTGTTCAGTTTGCACCTTCCGATGGTGCTGAGATCACTGGGAATTGAGGGTTCTTTCCTAAAGTCTCACTTCTGTTCTGCAGAAGGTCACATTGCTGCACACCTGCAGCTCTGCAGTTTTTCAGGCTGGCAGCCAGTACCATTATTCCTCCTAGGGCTTGAGGGATTAGTAGGACCAGTTGCCAAACAAGGTGCTGTAGAGCACAAATGAGATCAACAGGATCTGGCATCTGCTGCTTAGGTAGATGGTATCACTCCGTCTTTTTAACTGCAAGATCTATTGAGCCCCATCAAGTGATGCATTTAACTTAAATCCTGTTTTACCAAATTTTCTAGAATCTATCTTGTCTTTATAAACCCCATTGGTTGTCCACAAAGTAATTTCATCTTATAGAAAGAAACGGAAGCATGGAAATTCAACATACTGAATTAAATGAACACAAAGTTCTCAATAAACATTTAGAATGTATATTTCTCTTAAAATTACTTTCAAAGTATGCTGTTATAGTCAAGTCCCTGACTATGTCATGTCCAACAGACCAGAAATTTCAGAGCCCCTGTTGGAGCTAGATGCATGCAGGAGAAATTAGCTACTCAAATGCCTTGTTACATGTCTAGGGGTCACCAGTATTTGTATGGCCTCCACTTCGCCCTTTAGCATGGAACTGAACCCTGGTCTCATATCCTTGGCCAAATGTTGGTCTTTTCAGTAAAATGGTGACTTCTTTGTGGAGGGTATATGTGGTTGAATTAGGCTTGTTAGAAAAGGTCTCAGCCTGAGGTGAGAACAATGCCTGGTTTGGGGATGCTGAGGGAGCTTTTCTGCAAGATGGACCTTGAGCAGGTCAGCAGTGCCAGGCCTTGGGCGGTTAGGCTCACACCCAGAACCAGGAGCATGGGGTCTCTACCCTGGAAATGCAAGCAGAGGTGAGTTCAGCTGCTTGTCATGTGCAGCAGAGTTTTGACAATGATAGTGGACTAAGAGGTTCTCCTTCCCCTCCACTCTGTGCTAGTGAGGTCCCACCTGGAATACTGTGTCCAGTTCTGGGCACCCCAGTTCAAGAAGGACAGAGAGCTACTGGAGAGAGTCCAGCACAGGGCACCATGATGATGGAGTGGAGCATCTCCCTTATGAGGAGAGGCTGAGAGAGCTGGGGCTCTTTAGCCTGGAGAAGAGGAGACT
>JAOEGS010013404.1:0-32710 GCA_025447755.1 Corythornis vintsioides | reverse complement strand
GGAAAGAACTTCCTCCCTTCAGACTTCATCTGTGGTCTTGGAGACCTGGGACTCCTGGTAGCTGACCTTAGAAGTAATGACCGAGGCCACTGACTTGTAAGCAAGAGAGATCAGATTGTTGACAGTGGAAAAGGGCTAAGTGTAGATGCATGCTGATGTTCTTGCTGTTCTTCTGAAGGGTCAAGCTACAATTACTGCTCACATTAAGTCACATTCAGGCAAGAAATCCCTTAGAAGTCACAACAACAACTCACATACTAACAAGTGATGAAGGAGAGATGAACCAGAGTAAGCCAAACCTGAGGACAGATGTGTCACTCCAGGTATTGATCATTAGAATTAATTAGGCAAAGCCACAGAAGATATGCTGTGTAAGCCAACATCAACTTGGGACCAGAGATAAGGATTATTTATACCTCCAACAGGGTCTTCTCTTATGTGAGCTTATGACTCTGTCACCTAAGATATTAGAAAAGGTCTGAGCGTGGGACTACAGGGAAAAATGCTGTGTAGACACACTGGAACTAACCTCACTATTAAGAACAGAAAATTGCACTAGCAAAATGATCCAGACTGGTTATTTTTCCTGCTGAGAAGGACATCTGCTAGGACAGCTACGCTACCTGAGCTTACACAGAAAATACACGGCAACGCAGCATGAGGCACACGCCTCTATTCTTCACCACAGGAATGTCAAAGAGGGACAAAAAGAAGGTGGCCTGCTAAATAATTTGGGTGAATTAGACCTACCAGGCAAAAGAAGGCTTGTCCTGCACCAGTGCAGGCAGAGCAGAGTGAAAAGCCTGCACACTGGAAGCATTTAGAATCGCTTCCAGAAGCGATGGCAGCTGGTGCTAGTATACAAAGAATATGGTGCCATTGTCCAGAGTTAAACTGATGAGATTTGTCTAACTATGTGGGGAGCTCTTGCTCCCTTTTTCCTTGAAGGGTAGTGCCTGAAGAACCCATTTTCCAGGGGTCAGAAGGAGCTGAGAGATTATCGAATTGTTGCTGAACTGCATTTGTGTTAGCTGACAACCAGAACAAATATTTTCTCTATGGCTGGCTGCATCACTTAAGCAACCCATCAGCTCAGACCGTACACCATAACTTGAGTTCTTGTGAAAAAAATTATTTTCCTGCAACTGTATGCAGGTGTTTTTCCAGGCACTGGTATGCAGGAGAGCTCTTGAGCATTTGCCTGAGCCACAGATGGTCAGGTGTGTCTCATATATCTGGTAACCAAGTGGAAGTCAGATTTCCCCAGGCTGGTACCAATCCCTTGTCCATGTGTCCCATCCTTCCCCAAGAACAGAATATGGTCTAGTCTGAAATAACAGCTGGCCTGAGGGAAGTTATCAGGTGAAAAATCTGCTGTGTATCTGCCAAGGTCTTCCCTAAAGGTTTGTTTGGTTGGTTTGTTGGTTGTTTTTTTATTGGTGATGGTTTGGTTTGGGTTTTTTTTGTCCTGTAACTCTCAGAAAAGAAAATCTAGAAGGAACTACTTTATCTCATCATTCTGAGATAACTCTGTCATTGGCCCAAAAAGCACAATATGTCAGTGACATTTGCTTTCTACTTCCAGAAAGCATCTTGTGCTGGAGCAAAGATATAGTCTGCTGGTAGAGCCAGTTTCCCAACATTTGGCAAGTCTCAGTGCAAAGTGTTGCTGCCATCACTCAAATATTTTTTATCATTTAAAGGTACTGCCAGCCCCACACCCTCAGCACTTCAAAGAGACCAAAACTTGCCCTCAAGAGTTCAAACTCAAGAGTATGAGCCTGAGCCAAAAGTTGTCATCACCTATGTTATGACCACCACCTACAATACACATTACAGCTCTGCCCTGTCTCTCCAATTTACAAAAGCTAACAACTACAGTCTTTTTTTTTTGTTGTTTGTTTAGTCCTATTTGTTGATATAACCACCAGAAGCCTTGCCCAGTATGAAATATTTGCATGCATCCAATGGATAGAAAGAAAACATTGTCTACATGATCCTCAGGCTGAAACACAACTGAAGTGGGGAGAAAAGTTTGTGTGTCTGCTCTTGTTCGGTACCATCCTGCTTTGACCCACTTCTTTCAAAAAATGAACATAAAAATAATTTTCATGAAGAGAGAAAACTGGAGCAGCATCAGCGACTACAGCCATACTGGCATCCTGTTCATCTTCGGAAAGTAACCAACTTTCAGATGCATGCTAGGGCATGCAGGAGCCTGCTCAGTGGACAACACGACAAATCCCTGCTAAGGTTCTCATCATCAACACATATCACATTGATCACTGCTATGGATTTCACCTCCTGTCAGCTAATCTCCCTCAACTCCTTTAAGCCTTATCCCCCATCATTTTGTATAGCTCTGAAACAAGGGAAAATTCTAGCTCTTTACAGACTACACTACCAAAAGCACTTTATTAACATCAGAGCTAACTCCCATGAAGCAGCACAGGTAGAAGACAAGTGAGATCTCCCATCACCAGTTTGATTTCAATGGTTTCTGTAAACATGGGACAAAATCTTATTGTCTAGCACTGTCCTGCAATTCCACAGATGACAAGCAGATTTCTCCAACTCCAATCCTCCATATCTCACCCACTTGCACAGATCTTCACATTTCTCACTCTTTGTTTGCTTTTCTTGGGTTTAGCCACCACTCAGGTCTATCACAACCTTGCCTACTGAGAAGAATTATAGCCTGGCATCTACGATGTAGAAGTAGCTTGGGATTGAATATCTCAACCTGACCCAGTTTATATTAAACAGAAGGGTAAAAGCAAGCAGCTCTGTAATGAAACCTTATTAAATTTTAAAGAACAGATCTCTGGCATATCAGAGGAAACAGTTACAAAGCCAACAAGAACAAAGAGCTGGGAGAAGTACTGCAGAAAAAACTTTGAATGTACACCAAGTAAAAAAAAATAAAATCACCAAATCATCTTGCATCACCAAGCAAGGTGAGGAAATTAGAAGAGCTGGCCTCTTGACCAATCTGAATGAATAACCACATCAAGAAGGATATTAATGGTAAGTAAACAGTATCTTTGATGTTGTTTTGGCAGGAACAATAATATTGAAGTTCTAGAGATGACAGATTAGAAAATGCAGAGGAAAGAAAATGCAGAAAAGGAAATGAGTTTTTGAAATGGAAGCAAATTCAAGAAGATGAATGCACTAAAAAGGGACAAGATATTCTTGACCACAGAACAATGAAAGAACAGTTGCATGACTGCTGCTGGAAACAAGGCTTTTGATAAAGATACCTGTGAGGTATGAGAGGAAGGGGAAGCTGTGGGGATGGCAAATAATTAAGTCTGAGGAACGTAAGTGACCCTTGTTTACTTTTAGTGCCTTAGCACTACATAAGGCTTTCAGAAAACATTAGTAAAGAGTTAGACTGAAAAAGGGGGTAAAACACAACATGGGGTTGCTAAAGGTGGATTACTGTTACTGTTTGGCTAGGAGGAATAACACCAGACTAAGATCTTGACTCACCAGGAGCATCTGACTTGGAAGAAAATTAAGACCTCTGGGACTCCTTTCATATTTAATTGCTATTACAGCCTCAGACACATGAAAGACAGTAATGGAGTGGAGGCCAGGCCACTCCTGAGTTCACAGCCTATTCTCCTAGGCTACCTGCACTTTCTGCAATGCATGTCCAGGTCCCTAGGATCTAGAGATCCAGCTGTATTTTAACATCCAGCATCAATGCAGTGAGGAAGACACATTTCAGCAATTACATCTTCCTCCTGTGACACATTTTGTTCAGATCCAGTCACCCAAAGCTCTTGCCCATCTTTTAAGCATATCAAGGCAGAGATAATCTGTGCACTCTCACTTCATAACAGATGTTCTTTTAAGAGTAGCACCTAGTACCCAAGAACAGCCTGTATTTCCTGGGGAGCATTCCCATTCCATACAGCAAAGTAGGCTGCATCCCCATTTTAGTCCTATGGGAAACCGCTGCATACAAAACTACACAAAATTTTTCCTCCACACCCCGACACAAGTGTGTGTGTATCCTGCATAGGTATGTCCTTTTTTATATCCTGTCCTCTGTCCCAGGATGCACCTACAAACACACACATGCTGTGGTTCCCCGCATCAAGCTCCTGCAGGAGCCTGTTCTGCAGCAGCACAACCAACGCAGTCTGGTACACACCTACATCTTGCACCCTGCACTGTCAGGCTGAATGGGACAGAGACATGGAGATGCAGAGAAGGCTTCCATGTTCCAGGGTGAGATAGGGATGAGAAGAAGCTGCAGCAGAAAGTTCTGTGGTGCTTCCAGGACATTGTCACAGAACTGTGAGAAGAACGCACTCTGCTCTGTGATTTTGCTGGAAGCCATCTCCTTCCCACCCAGGTCTAAAGGCCACAAAGCTTTTCCATTTTATAGGGGTGTAAATGGAGCAGCCAACTGAGAACCTGCAACAGCAAAATGGTTCCTCCAGAAAACTGCTGCAGAAAAGGCTGTGCTGAAGATCACTCCTGCTCCACAAACCCCTTGGGGCTGCACTCAGCACTGATCATCTTGGGAAACACAGTGAGAGGCTGGAGAATGACAGTATAAATGACACATCTACATTCCCAGGCAACGATAACTCTGAATATTCTCCTCTATGCCCTCTATCACTTGTCTCTGGCCTCATACCCCCTGTTCCTCCAGCTCTGCAATGCCCTTCACACCTATCTCTTATGCTCTGCCAAACCCTTAGCATTTTATTTACATTTTTCCTACCATCCTGTTGCTCCTGATAGGCCTAAACATGCTGTATCTGAATTATTCTTGTGTCACTGGCAAACTGCATAGAGTTTCTGTGAATAGGTTAGACCTGCCAAGCTCACTCTTTATAAACACTGGTATACAAGAATATTAAGGTCTGGAGGTAAAAAAAGTAAGATCTCTACTTTCCCTACACTCCATACACCTTTGCAACATCTGTCAATACAGTCCCTGTACACTCCTCAACAGCCAGTGCTAATTAAACTGCCATTAACATCACATTCTCCCGAAACACCTGGAATTGCAACCCCACATGCTCAGCACCTTCCATAATACCAAAAGATTGCATCTGCAATTTGCTAATCCCCTTTTGTTATTACATTCTGATTTGTACATTCTCCTACAGACACATAATTTTACCACATATACCAAAAATCTCGTAAACCTTTGTCTTATTATTCTGTCATCCTGAATAGTGCCTCTCCAGCATCTATATTCCTATGCCATAATATAACCTTCTCTTTGTTCAAGCCCTTCTCCCATTGCGTTTGCAGAGGCAATTTGATGGAAGGATTTGTGCAGAGGGTGGGGGAGGGAAGAAGGAGGAAGGTGGGGAGGGAAAAGAGGGATTTGGCTGTAACAAGACCATGTAATTAAGCACTAGTAATTGGTACACAGCCTGGACTCCTCATTTCCATAATTAAAAAGTAGTAATTCCTCCATTCCTAGACAACCTTTCTTACCCGATCTGTGCAAAGAGGCAGGGAGAAAGCATCCATTTACACAGCCAGCACAGACACGCCCTGGGGAACACAAAGGACTCCAGCCTGCACAAACCCCATGTATCTCGTAGCAGAAGAGCAGGATTTTACTTGACACAACATTATATCCTAATGCTTTTTGAGCAATCGATTTATGAGTATTTAGTGGGAAGGCAGAGGGAAGCACCAAACCACACCAATGCCAGCCTTGCCTCTGCATCCTTTGTTTCTGTCTTTTCATGGATGTGCTGTCTGTCAAAACAGCTTTTGAGCTGCACAGCAGCATCGCCACCAGGGATCCACAGCAAGTGTGGTAGCTGGTGGGACCACAACAACCCCATGGGCTTGGCTGTCATGTCAGGCACAATAGGAAGCTGTGTGATGGCATTGTCAGGGCAAAGAACAGCTCGCCTCTGCACAGCCAGCCCCGGACACAACAACTGCTGTTTCATAGCTACAATGGATGGACACACATTCTGCACAGTAACAACAGCCTCCTCTTTCGCTTACGCCCATTCTAGCCGCAGCAGCTCCAAAGCAAGAGACAAAGCAATCCTAAAATCCTTAGGCTTCCATCAGTTTTCTGGCAACATCTACAATTACAAAACAACTGCTCTGCAGGACAATAAACAGTCTGAAAATCATCAGCATGACTCACACCCACCCCGATCATTTCTCCATCTCACCTTTCCACAGATCTTCTGTTCCCAGTCTCTTCTCACTGAACAGGCTCTGCGCTGGCACTGCTCAGCACTCAGTTTCCAGCAGGCTCCAGGCTCTCTCACCAGGATGCTGCAGGAAACAGAGAGTCAGTTTTTATTTTTTTTATTATTATTATTTTTGCACAGCTGCATCCCTGGCAATGCAGAGGGTCTGCGCAATCACATCTCCTATGCTCCTGCTGCTGCTGCTGCTGTGACGTTGCTGCGTGTGAAGAAGCAAGCATGCCCACAGCACCGCCGCTCCGGCTTGCAATCAGTTCCTGCGGGACCTCAGACAAGGCAGGAGATGGGAGGGAGCGGAGAAGGAGAGGAGGGGAGATAAATCGAGCTAGAAGATGGAGGATTGATTCTTAGAGGAGCTGGAAAATCAGGAAGGAGAAAATAAAAAAGACTAAAGTCCTTGCAATAAAATAGAGCTGCAGCATCTTATTCTGTCATGAGCTTTGGTTTCAGATGCTGTGTGCCTGCAATCTGCCTCATCTATTCTCCTGGCTTTGCAAAGGAAATCAAAAGGAACTGAAGTGCTGTGTTCCTACCATTCACAATGGCAGCTAGAACCCTTGGAGATAAAATGCTAGTCTGCAAAGCGACACCCAGGAGGAGAATGGGAAGATGTGTAACTGAGAGATCAGGAAATCTACAAGAAGCTTCTTGAAGCTTCTTTTCCATTTATGTAGTGCGTTGTCCTAAAGAGCTTCATCAACAGCTTCTACACAGCATCCCTAAAATGCAGCCACCCACAGAGGGAGATGCAACCACCAGCACATTCCCTGGTGCTGCAAGCTCTGCTGTCACCGTGAATTTCACATCAAGATCCCAGCAACTATTAAATACAGTTTGTGATTTAAATGCTGCCTGTAACCCCATCTAAATCCCAGCATCTCTGCAAAGCAATCCACAGCAGATCTTCCCACCCAAGAAAAAAAGATCACCTCCTGCAAAAGCCCAGGCTCTCTTGCTAACATGGGGCCATGTGAAAGGATTTTACCATCATTCCCCTTTCACCAGAGGCAGCTGCAACCTGCTCCACAAGCAAAACAGTTCTTAACAGGGCATAGGTAGCTTCACCAAGAGACATATGACTACTTTTGGTTTTGCACCACAGTATGGGCATGACCACACAGCCCAGAGACTCAGCTGTGCTGCAGATTGTGCCAAGGGAATGTTTCTAGCACCAGAACAGCTACCCTAGGACAACCATCCTGGAGATACTGCTCACGTTATTGCACTTTGTCATCTAGACCCACTCCTACAGCAACCACCCTGTGCTAAGCTCAGCATAGCTCAGAAAAGGGAATGTCCATGCTGAAAAAAGCAACCCCTCTGAACAAAACACCTAAACCACGGATCCATGGGAAGCAGGTAAGTCACAGAAGAGGTAAAAATGACACACAGACACAGAGTTCAAATAAATAAAGAACTGTCACTTTTTGCTCTATGTGATGATGCACCCAAAGGAGAAACCAAATAAAACAGATAAAACAGCTCAGACAATGCAACACTTTGAAGAAATTTCTACCTCTGGAGAGGCCAGCGTAAAGAGCTACACCTTAAAAATTTTAGACTCATTACTAGAAGTGCCTGACAATTGTCTTGGATTCCAGACCACCAGAAATCTTTAAAATATCTCTTCAGATAACACTGAAATCATATTTCTGACTGAAAAACCCAGTGGCTGGTGTGTGGCTCTCACTTATGGCTCTGGAGGCTGGAGTCCAAGACTCCCACAGTGTAGAGAGACCCTTCCAATAAGAAAAAGGACCTTCAACTTGCCGTGGGCTATGCATCCCATTCACTAGACACAGCTCTGCTACTCACTTCCAAAACACTGGGAATCGTCCCTCAGCCCATCCCAAAGGTCAGGCCCCACTGGTCTTTACCAAGAGGCCAATGCATTGCCTTCATCTATGGCACTTAATGCTCTCCAGCTGTCTGCTTGCTTTTCCTCAGATACTTGGGACCCACACCCATCACCCAGTCCCATTCAAGCAGCAGGGACAAGTGCCTGGGAGGACACAGAAGCAATGCACATGCTTCCATGCCTGGTCATTATAGCAAGCAGAAAACTAATCCTTCCGGGTTCTGCTCCACCCGAGCTGCAGTAAATGAGACTATTTACTGTACTCCCATTAGCGTGCAGCCCCTGGACCCTGGTATGGCCAGTTCCATTGTACTGTCAGCATTAATTAAGGCAGGCTCATGCAGACATCCCCAGACTGTTCCACTAGGACAGTTGGAGAGCAGCAGCGAGGAAGGAGACAGAAGAGTCTCAGCTGTGGAGCTCTGTGCAGAACAAGGAGCATTTGTTACCCAGGAGACTTGTTCCCACAGCAGAGAGGAGAATGGAAACCATTTCACTGCCCTCCCCAATCCTCTGTAAGCATTGCCAATGTTGATGCCAGGAGGTATAAATGCTGGCAAGCTGAGTGCTTGCCTGCATCCCTGTCCCAACTACAGAACACTGGCATTTACCAGATCACCAACAGCAGTGCCTGCCTCATGTAGCAGACACACACACCAGAGCGGACGGAGTCAGGGGGCTGTTCTGTTAAAAATCAGAGTAATGCAGCAGACAAGGGGCTCCCTGAGAAACAATCCTATTTACCTGTCTGTTCCTAACACAAATACTTCTATCCTCCACCCCAGAACACATTCAGCATGTTCCTCCCACCCCATGCTCACATGGCCTTGCATCTCTACAGCAAGCACCCCTTTGCTGCATCTCCCTCCCAGGATCTGCCCGTCTTGGTGGCAGAGGTAAGAACTGATTGGCTGTCACAAAGCTTCACGGGTAGGAAGAGATTACAGGTGCTAATGAGGAAGAAGAAAGCTCTTTCTTGGGGACTGTCTTCTAGGACATTACTTCTCTTTGATCACAGTGAATTCACAAGGGGAGTGTGGCTGACTCCACAGTTTCATGCAAGGAAATGAGCAGGGATAGTGCAGGCTGGTGACTGTGCTCCTTAGAGAAGCAAGATGAAAGAGACAGAGGTGCCAGAACATGTTTCACCCTACAGTAAGAGTGGTCTCCATCTTGCTTGGCCTGGAGTCATAAGGATAGGTGCTTCTCACATACCCCAGGTCTGCAAGGTACAGCTTGGAAGGAGAAAACTGCTTATCAAATAACATCAGTCTCAGTACTCAAAGGCATCCTGCGTGTCAGGCAGGGTTTTTGCCATCTCACCTCGTCACTCTTGCTCCAAGGGTGTGACAACTCAATGCACAACATGTTCTCCCACCTGTGAATTCCAGTAAGGAGGAGCATCCTGTTCCAGGTGCTGGACTGCAGCAGAGCTCACCATTTTGAGGGACCCTCATGTGCTGTACTCACACTGGACACAAGCTGTGTCCTGGAGTGCTTGCTTAACACAACTAGGACACAAATAGATCATCTAGATGGAAAAAAGCCCAATATTTCTGTCTTGGACTTAGGCTCCTTCCTTCACATACCACATTGGAATTTGCTGCTAATGTCATTCCCCACATACCAAGAGGGAAGAAACCTTTCCACTCTTGCTGCAATTGTACAGCAAAATCATCCACCAGCAGCCCAAGACACCCATCTATTTGCTGCAAATATGCACCAGTGATCTGTGAACTGGAAACAGCTCAGCTCTAGATTCCAGGCATCTGACTGGGCTGTAGCTATGACACAAAGCGCTGGGCAGGAACAGCTCTTTTATCTCCCCTTGCCAGCAGGCCCACCCTCACAACAGCCAGACTGCACCAGGGCTGCTGCCTCTCCACCACCACTCACAGCTATAACCCATCACAGAGAGTTGTCTGCTACCACCTCCTACAGGATGGGTATTTTGATCTAGCTCTCATTACCCTCAGTGAGCCCATGCCTCTCAAGCAAACAGAAAGTGATGTAAGTAGGGCTGTGCCTTGCTATCTGCAGGTACAAAAGCATGAGCATAGGCTACAGCTTCTGGCTCATCATGACCCCATTTGTAGATTACCAGAGGAGGGATGGACATCTTCACTCTCCCCATGTACTATGGAGCAAGGTGGGAGCAGCTCAGTGCCCTCCCACATTACTCATGTCGCACTCATTGGAGAAAGCTGAATCTGCAAGACATGGGAAACACATTCATCACCACTGAGGCCACTTCAGCAAGGCCAGAGAAGGAGGGATGCTGGTCAGAGATGAACTATGAGCTTGGTCCTGCTGAACTGGAGAAAGGGGGACCAGAACACAGAAGCCAACGGGAAAGCAGGAGATGATGTCTTTTTAATCCTCAGAAAGGAAAACAAAAAAAATAATTCCCCATTCCTGGAAGCTCTGCTCTTCAAGGTCAAACAGCATCTCTCTCAAAACACACAGAGATCAATACAGGCTGATTAATGCCAACAGGCACTACACAACTTTTTTCATCAGTGGGAACAAATATGGGAGATTCTGAATGAGGGGTCAAAAAACCAAGCAGATTGATAGAAGCGCACATTAGCATAGTAACAATGCCTGTCCTCAGCCATCACATTTCCCCAGGGTGTCATTAACTGATCCCTCCCTGTGCTTGCCTTCTGAGAGGATCTGAGAACAGCTTCACAGGAATCTGTGGGGTTATTCCAATGGCACATGTGTTTGCAACAGCTGGAAGCACCGCATGATGATCCTTGATGGCCCCAGTGAGCCCTGCCTACTGCCTAGAGCAGCAGTATTGATTTCTTCAGGGCTAGCAAGCCAAGGCAGGAGTCACACCTCCAAATAAGAAAATAGCATGAGAAGAGAAAGTTGTTGCTGCTTTTTCAAAAAAAATGGATATTTCTTGTTGTTTGCTAACCATTTTCTAACAAAATTATTTTCTCAAATTATTTCCCCTTTTTAAGAACATTATCAAATTTTCCAGCTTACCTTTCTCCATGCATATACAAAGCTCACCCCTCTTCACTCATGTTCCAAAAATGAGCTTTTAACATCAGTGTTTACACAGTCTGTGTATAAACTTGTATCATGTGAGTTCTTTAATCACTTCACATGTAACGTGTGTGATGTTTGATGACATTTATCTTTTTCATACTTCATAGTTATCCTGTTGTCACTGGTAGACACTGGGTTTTCTCCTGTCTTTCACCAAAATACTCCCAGTTGGAGCTGATCTTTTTGGTTATTTCTCATGCACACTGCTGTGCAATATTGAACTAGCCCATTCCCATCTGTATTATTCCTTAAGGACATCTGAGCTCTTCTTGCTAAGTAAGCTTTAACTGCCTTTGAGGATGCTTCCTAGCTTTGTGTCTTTAGGAAATGTCACTAGTAAAATCTTGCTTTTAAATGCTCAGAGCATTATTTGACATAATGAACAGCTTCCATTTCAAGGCTTCTCCTTATTAACAACTTCCCTTCAGACCAGTAGGTCCTCTTTCAACATTTCTGTTTTCTTTCTCTAGTCTTTTTACTGCTTCTTAGTTCTCAAAGGGTATTAGGGATGGAAGAAGTCCACATAGGTTTATGGGGAAGCAAGGTCAAATCCATCCTTGTGGCTGCACCTCACTGCTCAGGAACAGAACTTTTCATAAGCTCCATAAAAAGGCACTACCAGATAGGGATAGTGCTGGCAAAGCTCCCCACAGAGCTGAGCAGAGTTCCACATATCTCTACAATACTGACACATCTGTGGGAAAACCAAACCTAGCCCACAGCCTGTTGTCTGTCTCCAGTCCATGATTCCATTATGTTCATACGCTTCCTAGGAAAGTGCTACTATTGACATTTTACACACAGGAGACTGGGGCAACAAGATGTGAATCACTTGGAAGGCAGTGGGAAAGGGAGAACCAATCCTACAAGCCCAGTGCCCAGCTTTAAGCCCTAATATTTAGTTATGCCCAAGCAAGAACATACAGAAATAACACTTTTAGGCAGAGGGAAATCAGGACGGAAACAACAGAGCAGCTCCTGAATCATGCTTGAAATCTCACCTTCTATCTGTTAACACCAAGCTCAGAAAGCTGTATAGAAAACCTTGAATTAAAGAAAAGCTTGGACATAATGGATCCAGCCTGTGATTTTGGAGTGTTTGAAGCAGGAGCTCAGGTTTAAAAACAACCCTGTTTCTTCGAGCACCCACTGAAAAATTGATGATACACTGAGTGGTAATGTAAACTGTTTCACCAAAGACTTGGTGAAAGGAGCAGAAAGGTTATTATTACAGAAAATATGTCTTCAATTCTGGCAGGCAGTTGCTCCGAGTAGCCCATGGTAACTAACAGCAGATAATAAGGTGTTACTGGCTTCACTCCCATTAAAATTTGTTTTCAAAATGGGATCAATGCTGCCTCTGTAGCACAGTTTACATAAACCATTAGTTTCACCATAACTAAATAGTTCCCTGCTGCCATTAGGAAAGCCTTAAGTTGCCACATTACATAATACATTGGACCTAGTGTGTTTGGCAGCCACAGTTCTGCTGTATTTGCTGGTTTTCTGACCTCAAATAAAATCAATGTATTTCCAGTTACGCCGCTGAAAAGCTGCAGGGCTGAGCTGAATCTGCAGCCCTGAAGTTGTTCACTGTCTACATTGCTATGTACACAGGACACAATGCTCAAGGAAGGTGACTGTTCATGGTTCCCGTGATGTACGCCGAAGTGACATTCCCTTCCCGCTCCAGGGGCATTGCCTGTCTGACTCAAAGTGAGGATGACTGCACCACAAACAAGCCTCAGCCGACAGAGACTGCAGTGGAAAGGATGCAGCAGGGAAGGGATAAGCAGAAAGGAATAAAAACATCACTGTCTGACTCACGAGAGGCCTCATACAGGAATGGAAAAAGACTCCTTGCCCTCCTGCTCCAGTACTGAGTCGTAAATATTCCAGTTTTCCAAGGCAACAGCAAGCATGAAAACTGCTCTGGATTTCACACAGAAAACCCACACTTCCCTCTGCGCATGCCAAAGCACCTCCCTGCCATGGCTGCTCAGAGCAGCAGTAAAAGCCAAGCAGTGAATCTGTCAACTCACCACAAAGTGAGACCTCCCTGTTCTCAAACAATCCCACCTTTGCAAGGAAGCCCAGAGAGCACATAACCACCAGCTGATTTATTAGAGGTGTGTGGTATTAATTATGGTTGCTTATACTGATTTTTTTCTTTTTTAGAAAGAAAAAATTTCTTAATTTTAAGAAATTAAGTTTCTTAATTTACCACCAAAACTGGACATGCAGTGCTGCTCTGCAGTTTTGCCTGCCCCCATATGGCTATGTTTTAGTGGCAAATAAAGCAATGTTTAGACAGCTTGCGCTTCTGCAAAGCACTCTGTGATTAAAAGAGACAGTTGAAGATACACCCAAAAACCACCCACTAGCAGCAATGCTGTGACACAATACCAACAAGCACAGGATTCTACTGCCACTCAAGAGACTGCCTGTGCTCCTGGACATCCACATCCCAGTCGGGACCTAGAAAAGCTCTGAAGGAAAGAGGACCACTGAAAACTTCTGCTAAAAAGCCTCTGTAACACATGCTTGTAATTAAATCCTGTAGACCTCAGCCACCACTTCAGCATCTAATCTGTTGGTTATCAAATGGAGAGGTTGTTTTTCACTCTTCATCTATATCATCCACAGTACTAATGCTGTTAGCTGAAGGGATAAGGTCTATATATAAACAGAAAATTGACATAAATTATAGTCATTACCATGACATCTTACCCAGCCCAGATTGCACATCCCCACCCATAGTCATCATGCATGACCTGCTCATTCAGAAGGGATCTGTGGTTACTGTAGATCACAGGCTGAAACTGAGTAATAGTGGCATTTTGCTTTGAAGTAGGCAAACGGTACGTAGGCCTGTATGAATAGGCCTGTCATATGTACAACATGGAGTAATATTTCTTCTGCCCAACACTGGCACATACCTCACCAGCAGGTCCTGTACGGACAAACTGGTGAGAGTTCAAAGATAGAAAGGAAAAACAGAAAGCAGCAAATAGCACAGCAAGAAGGTTAGTTCTCTGTAGAAAAGCAAGGGGTACACGAAAGCAGTTCTGAAATGCATAAATGGCTGCTGCCAAGAGTAAGTGAGCAAGCTATTCTCCACATCCCTGACAACAGCAACAGGCTCCCTGAGGGGAAGCCAGGGAAACTTAGGTTAGGCATCAGATATAACAGATTAACAGATAAAACTAGCCATTTATTATTTCACCACAGCAGACAGGAGATCTGACTTATTTTCTTATTATTTTTTATGGTACTGTCTTTCTCGGAAGCTCTTTGCCTTGCTTATATAAAGGCATGCATTCCTGTTACTTTTTGTAGTGTCAGTAATGGGAAAAAAAAATAAATTGTGGGTTTGCTGCTGAAATAACGCACATCTTAGCATCTCAGCCTCCTCTCTTCTAGAGAGAGAAAATGGAGAAACCAAAGGAAAGGCATAGCCTGAGTCCACTATGTCTAGGTTAGGGAGATGTAACTACATGGCCTCTGGATGTCTTATTCTCATAAGATTTCTGTTTAACTTTGAGGAGCAGAAAGCCTCTAATGCAGGATTAAAAGCCTAGATCCGTTATGTAAGGCATAAAACCTGGAGAAACAGAAACGCGTTCCTGGAAAGACACAGTAACCTGCAGGTACCCCATTTGGATGGGCATCCCATGCCGACTGATACAGTAGCTAATCCACCTGACTGTGAAAAACATACTCCAGTTTCTTTTTTATTTTTCCTAAACTGAATATGCTTAGCACCAGCTTTCAGCTAGTGGATTCATCCTCCTTTCATCATCCACCAGAGTGAAGAGACTTTTTCTGATTAATTCCATCTTATTGAAGATGATCCTTAAGAACAGATGAGAACCCTTCTAAGTTCTCTCTGGATATTATTAACCTCTTCCCATCTAATGGAGTAGGCTATCCTGGATCATCAGTCAGCTGTACTCAAGGCCTCCATTTCAGGTCAGCCTGTGATTAAACAACCTCTTGGCTGTACACACTTACCAGTGTATGTGTAATGGGCACAAAGAGTCTAATCTGCAGCACCTAGCACTCTGTGGCTAGTGCAAGGTCTACCGCCTTCAAAAGACATGCTCAGCCAACAGGCAGCCATCTTGTACTCAGGCAGGCATGCAGAGCCAGGACTGGGAAGTACTGGAAGTACGTGCCTGTCCACTGCATGCTACAAGTTTTGCCCAGGCTGGAGAAAGATCCACAGCAAAGGAAATGCTGGATAAAAGCTATCTGTGTGTGAGAGGAAATCCTGCCATGATCATTAAAACAGAAAACAAAAGCTGGCAAAGTCCAGGCACCAGCAACGAGGCAGATCACAAATGCAAAACAGGTCACGGGAAATGCCTGACAAACATGCCAAGCTTAGATAGTGTTGGACAGACTGCAACAAGGTTCAACCTCCTGTGAAGCGGATGGATGAGCTGAGGAACACTGCTCTGCAGGGCACCCATGGAGATATCTCAGTACTTCAGGAACTGCTGGAAACTGTGATGTAGGGTTCTGGCAGTGCACAGAAGACTACTGAGAAATGTCCAGTAAAGAGGTGCTTAAAGATGACAAAAAAGGTCATATGTCCCTATGCACCCCAGACACATTCCAGCCAGGGTAACAAGAGCAAGCCAGGGTGGAAAGAGACTGGAAAGAGCCCTTAGGAGCTCTGTAATGTACTTAGGCCTAGTAATAAGCAGCAACGATGATTACTCAAGAGAACTCATTTCCTGGCTGGACATGGGAGAGGATCAGGAAGAAGCACAGAAACAGAAAGGAAGCCCCTCATGAAGGACTGATTGCCCGCAGCATGTTCCTGGAAAAACAGAAACATGTTCATCTCCACAACATAATTCCATCTCTAGACAATTCTGAAGCCTAGACTTTAAATACACACCTAAGAAAGCTCTCGCTGCATCCTGTGCAGGGATGCAGCATGTGCCTCTGAACACACAGCAAGGATAAGGGAAGACCAGCTAAATAGTGAGATGGGGAGGAGGACTAGCAAGGGCTGAACACGAGGTACAACAGTGCAAGGCACAAAACAAGTGGTTGCTCTACTCTCACACATTCTTTATGCAATGGTCAGAGACAACTCTTGGTCATGATTTTCTAACAGCACCTGCTCTCTATCTCTGGGAACATCTGTCAGAATTGTTAAGCCCATATCAGAGAGGTAAAGCGTGGAGTGCCAAACAGCGCTCGTGATATTTTTAGTAATTTTTGCATGGCTGCTGTTTTCACAGCAACTCTCTGTATCAACTTAATACAGCCCTTTTGAAAGTAAATTATTCAGAGGTTGCAGAAGCATCTGACTCTTCCTCTACAAAGCCAGAAACTAGCAGATGTATCTGGGGACGCAAAGAATCTATACCTGGGCAAAGAGCTATATAAGGGGGACTAAAGCCATAATCCTCAGCCCACCATCTAAAACAAAAGCATGGTCTTCCCTGTCAATTACACTGCTGCTTTCAACTCAGAGCTTGTAAGTAAGCCCAAGCACTGCCCCTAGGTTTGCAGTCAGGAGGTATCTCAACTCTTTCCTCTTCTGTGTGCAGACTCCATGTACAAAGTCATGTAACAGCAATGGTTACTACACCTCCATGGGAGTTAACTTCTCCTATACCCCTGTATTAGACCAGGCAGGAGTGGAGCCACACCACCTATCTGCAAGAGGGAGCAGATCTGTCTTCAGATAGGGCTTCTTTGAGCACAAACCCTCAGGGAAGCATTTCTGCAAGTTCTAGGCTCCACACACTGACCACATGGCCACAGTGAGGGTTGTCTTCTGCTTTCCAGTAGGGTCTCCTGTTTTCCAGCACACAGCAGGGGCTGATGCTGCAGCAGCATAAGAGCAGCTGCCCCAAATACCTAGCATAGGACTTGACCAACAACAGGCAAAACCTAGCCTGAGCTCCAGCTCCTCTGGGGGACACTGAACTGGCTGCATAGAACAAGGAGCACTGCTCCCCAGACATCTCTGCAGTGTGGCCTGGGTGTCAGTTGTAGTCACCAACCACACCATGAAAAGAACAGAATTTTGGAATAACTTTTCTGTTTATATATATAGTAAAGCTGTCCAGACCTACAGCTGTTAATTCAACATACTGGTTTAATATGCTTTCACAATTAATCTGATTCTGGCTACCAGTTCTCAGGATAAACTTAACACAAGGCCAGAATCCCTACATACACCATTGCTATAGCCCAGGACTTTTTAGCAAAGCTGCTAGCTCTGGCAATGGCAGGGACTTGGCAGCAGGCTAGAATAAAGCTCAGGTTAACCCCTCCTGCAGCTTCCCGTACCTCTCATTAGACCCCGCAGTAACACTGAGAACAAACTGGGAAAGATCAGCAGCAAACAAACTAATCAGAAGTCTCACATCCTCTTGTTGACCAACACATCTGCTGGACCTTAGGATCAGCATCCTCTGTGGTCAGCAGAGCAGCAAGAAGAGGGAAACAGTGAAGTGGGACAGACCACCTCCAGCTGCTCCCTCCTAAGGGTCCAAGGCTGCTTTCTATGGAAGATTCCCAACAATTTGGCTGAAACAATGCCAGCATTTGGGCAGGGCTTGGTGTTATTTTTAACGCTTGCTCACATAACTCTTTGGATGAATCTTGGGAAGAGCTTATCACGAAAATAGTATGCTGTGAGCACTATTTATACACCCACTGGCAGCATTATAGGATATGCTAAGGAGGAAAAGCTAGAGGACACCATCCGCCCCCACACACACAGCTTAGCAGATAGGGATATAAGCAGACTCCCTAAAACATGGTTCATGGTTTGGGCTAATCCCCAGAAGTAAACCGTCACCTGTAGAAGGCCTGGCCTGATGTCCTTATCTCTCTTGTTTATAAGACTCTTGTCATGGGAGGGAAGCCCAGGTACAGCAAGGTTGGTGAAGATGGATGCCTGTGTGTACAAGGATGGGCACATCCCAGCTGCTGTGGACTAAAAAAAGGAATGGCTGTGCCTAAACATCAACTATGGCAGAAGAAAATGCTGCTGCTCTCTTATTTTATCTGTCCTTGGCTATCACAGGGGAATCCGTCAGGGTTTCTTTGTCAGCATCTCTTTTCCCTATGCAGCCCCAGTAAAGGTGTGCAGTTGTGGTAGAAGGTGAAGCATTAAATGCCTGTGAGGCTTGCTGGAAAGAAGGCACCAGTCTAACAAGATTGACTCTGCTTCACTCCTGGGGACAACAGCAGCTTCAGGTCTTCCCATATGAAAATGGCTTGCCCTAAGGGACTGATGGAAAAAAAACAAACACCCCTTTTGAGACAATCCAGAGTTTGTTTGATCTTCTAGATAAAAAGTAAGTTCTCTAATGCCATTTCCATGTCTATTGGACTTTCTTGATTTCTGTGTTCTGTGATTTTCTTCTCCCTCCCCCTTTCTCTCAAGACACATTCAGACTGTTCTCTAGTTTTATGTCTCCCGGAGAAGCAGGTGACATGACCTACAGAACACGCACAGAATGCTGCATGAGAACAAAAAAGACAGGCAGGCTCTGGAGCACCACCACACCAACCTGGAGCAGAAAGGGAGCTAGAGTTTGACTTGCATGACAGCATGTAGGTAAAAACCAAATAGATATATGCATTTTATTTCTATTTAGTAGAGGCTATAGACTGAGAAGCATACTGAGTGTTCATCACTGCTACAGAATAATGCAAAACAAAACCACATACACCCTACTAATTAAAGCATGCTCTCCAGGCAGGGGCAGGACTGGCCACATTACTTTCAGCAGAACAAATGGAAGGGATCAGCTCCTACCTTGACAGATTCCCCAGATCATGTGTGGGCTCAGCTCACTGCAGGTGGAGGCTGGGTGTAGCAACAATGGCATGAGAGCAGCAGGAAGAATACAGCATGGTGAGCCAGTGATAATCCAAACCAAAACCAGCTTGTCCCCCTGTTGGCTCAGAGATCAGCGAGCCATGCTATAGGGAGTCTCTGTAGGCAGCTCCCCTGTTCCTGGAGGATGGTGGGCAAGCAGCAACATGAAAGGCACTTTGTCCAGATAGGAGCTGGCTCAAGGATTCCTCCTGCTGCCAGTCACCTGCCTCTCCTCGGGCACAGCAGTGCCAGGGTGCTAGTCTCAGTCACAGAGCATGTGGGCAGGAGGGAAAAGCGAGGGCTGTGGGCTGCTGACAATGCAAGGGCCAGATTGATAATGAAAGCCACAGTGTAAATACAGATGCACTTTGGAGAGGGCTATGGCAGAAATGCAGCTCCTGTTACAAAGAGCCATTTACAGCAAGCTCAGAAAGAAACAAGTGTGATGGGGCTGTGCAGGATGACTCCAAAGCCTGTCTGCGTGGGGAGGGGGGTGGTAGGGCAGCTGCCTGTGAGGGAAAGACATGGGTTGAAATGACCACTAGCAAGGGCAGACCACTTGGCTCCACACTCTCCAGCAGCTTCTACAACTCCATACCCAGCACCTGCAATCGGGAGTGCAAACCTCTTAGGTTTTCCATCCTACATCCTACCTGGGGCAGCCTCACCTTCCATGGTGTACAGTGCTGCAGTTGCCCATCATAACTGGGACAGATGCTGGTCAGAGCATTGCCCTGTATGTCTGAGTGACCAGCTCATGGTGCAGGAGTCTGTTCCTCTAGCCCAGGTCCTCTCTTCATGCTCAGAGGCTATACATCTTTGGGACTGACCCTCTCTCCAGGTAGCTGCCTTTGGCATCATGAAAGGATTCTTCTTTCCCTGACATTTCAGCACTACTTACAAGCTGTACTGCAATCGAATTTACACCTAATAATGTGTTCTTCAACAAAGAAGTAACATGTCAAAGAGTTTGGGAGCTTTGCCTGCCTCAGTTGTGACCACACAAGCAGTAGAGGGGTTCTTCAGGTTTCAGCCACTGCCCATTAAATGAGCACTGAAAGACATTAGCAAGAGGCTGGGAAAGAGCTGTTCCAGGATGCATACCACAGTGGGCACAGCCTATTTTCAGTAAGCCCAGTGACAGACTGGCATATAGATCATGCTAGTGACCAAGAACAAGGAGGTCATGATGGAGTTCTTAAGCCATTGAGGTCTTTTTTATAGAGGCTGGAGGGGCTTCCTTTCAAAAAATATTGCCAGGCCTCAAAAGAAAAAGTGTGTAAATGGTTGACTTAGGTCAATTGCATCAGTAAGCACTGTTAAGAACCTAGGTTAAAGGAGAGCACAGGGACCCAAAAGTAATAGTTGTATGCTACTGGTGATACCTTCTAGAGGGGTGAAGTCATCAAGCCACCTTGAAATGCTCCTGGATAATGAAAGCCAGTTTGTATTACCTACTGCCTCTTCTCCAGGAAACTGTAGGTGTGGCAACTACCTACCCCACACTCAACTGGGAAAGCAAGATTATGGGAATAACTCCCTGTTCCTGAACAGGCTGATACTCCTTCCCTGGACTGACAATGCCTGCAATGAGGAAGGTGCATTATTAATTTTCCCTCTGTGGTGCAGAGATTCTCCACTGCAGCCCAGCCCAGCTGACCTTGGGATGAGCTAATTCTCCTGGCATTCAGCTGCCCTTGCAGTAGGAAAAGGGAAAATTTCTCAATGTAACAACAGTGAATCCAGTATCATCAGGTGCACCTCCCAAGGTCTGTCTGAGGCAAAATACAGCCTTGACTTTGTCACCAAATATTCATGAACATGGGCAGGAGTGCTCCAGACAGGGACCTGCTTCTCCAAACATGATGAACCTTCATGACTTACTCCTGTGTAGTGACAAACTAGGACAGGTCTCTCCTGGAGTGAAGCAACTACACTGACAGGCTGTTTCACTGCTAAGCAAGACAACACTGAAGCTGTATCTTTCTTCTACCAAGTTTCTTCTGCAGCCAAACTGGTCTCAGCCAGGGAATGACTAACCACCAGACAGTCCCAGAGGGTTTAAAAACCATTCAAAACAATCTAGCCTCAAACAAGGCAGTTAAGAGTCTTTAGATCAAGGCTGCAATATGGCTCACTGCACCTGCAGCACCAGCATTTCTGTCAAGGTGCAAGTGACAGCAGCCCTGCAGCATCCACAGCCCCCCAGAAGCATGAGCATTTACCTTGGCTGGGAATCCTATCTACAAGCTCTCCCTTGTGCTTTCTTACCACACCTGGAGAAGAAAGTGATGCCCAGTGAAAAATGGCATTTAGCAATCTGTACAGCCTGGCCTCCTCTCCGTTTCAGAGACACTCTCCCCTGCCAAGCACTACTCCACCTCAGTCTGTTCCACTGCCCATGTTCATCGTCCACTGCAGGAATCCATCCAGTACAGGAGAGGACAGGCATAGTCAGCACCGTTTCACAGGAGCCTACATTACCAGCTCAGATGCATAAAACCTCAAGCATACCACCTCCCCAGTTGGTGTCCAAGTTTTCCCTCCCTGTGAAACATGGATGGTAAAACTTACCAAGCTGCTGCAGATGATGTAAAGGTAACTTCATTAAGGGATGCTGGCAGTCTGTAAACAGTAACGAGCATTCTGCAAGACTCTTTTTCCACCCATAGAGCAGAAAGTCCTTTTTCCCAGGCATATGAGTTACTGCACACAGCTTTCTTCACCCTCACCAAGGCAGGTACACTGCAAAGACAGGGATCCCCATTACCCCCAAAAGCAGGAGCTACCTGGTCCCTCTACCAGCTGTGTCCCAGGCACCTGCCAGGCAAGAATGCACTGCACCAGCCTGGCCTCAGACAAGCTGTCAAGGCAGCAGCGGAAGGGCTGCGACCAAACTGTTCTGGAATTCCAGCAACGCACAAGCACCCACCCCGTCAGCCTGCACCAGTAATGACTCCTCCCTGTACTGGACCAGGCTGAATCACTGGAAATACCAAAACAACGATGAGGTCACGTTCCCAGAGCAAGGAACTGGAGCCAGATATAGCTGTGCAGAGAAGCATGCTAAAAAGGGACTCGGTGTACAGACTGGAGGCTCTGGCAGACAGGCACCCTGGACATTTGTCACATTTAAAAACAGTTTGAGGCTGCCAGGAGAGTTTGTTTTTTTTATCTCTCTCTGCAGGGAGCAGGGAACTGGGCAGCACAACAACGGCTTTAAACTATCACACTGAAAGAGGCACAAACATTACAGCTTATGAGGGCATAGATTTGGGTTCAAGGAAAGAGGCAGAGATAAAATTATGGCTGGAATCTGAGTCCAGCATTCCCAAACCTCAATGTGATACCATGATCAGGCTTAAGCAGTTAAAAATCCCACTGTAAGCTAAGTGGCAGACAAAAATCATATGCCCATTACTGTCTGGTTGTTTTTGCTGCAGCCTCAGCCAGCTCACACACACACACACACACACACACACACACACAAAAAAAAAAAAAAAAAGCTTGGTAAGTTTTCAATGGGGTGAGAGGCAAGTAACTGCAGCTTCTAATACTGCTCCTAAAACAAGCGTCTAAGGCACTGCCCCATTATCAGCAAATAGACTGCCAGGCAGAGCAGCTCCAGCCTTTCCCATTTCTCAGTGGAGGGAGACTCGAGACCTTTTGCCAATCAGACTGTGAAGGAAATTGCAACATAGCACTTGGAAAGGACAGAGGAATCCACAGTAAAATTCACAATTGCATACTCTTTCCCCTCTGTGTAGGAGGAGACATTTGGATGAGTAACAGTTACACCCACAGTTATATGAAAAGGCTCTAAGAATCCAGATTTTGTTCCATCAGGGCAAAAGACAGATCCTAATAAGAAGCTAAAGGGAAGCAAAGATAGGACCAGGCAGCTGACATCAGGCATCTCACCTGGTTGGCTGGGCAGCAGGCATTGGAGCTGGCACAGCAGTGCCTGGCACACTGTGCTGGTGGACTATGTCCTCAGTAGTCCCTTTCTTCTGAAAGTGCTCTCAGATTTGCCAGTAAAAGATACAACAAAATCTGTAGTGACCTGTGCGTAACTCCCACGGGGAAGCCATTACGCCAGAAGTGATCAAAACCTAATCAATTCATTTCCACTCCACTGTATGTTCAGATAACAAGAATCACAATACTGGGTCACACCAAAAATTCTTCTGGTCTAGAGCCCTATCCCTGGCATTTTGGCACCAGCATATACATATCACAGAGTATGGAATGATCTCTTCTAAGAGAGTATCCATATTCTCCATATTCTTCCAGCCTGCAATAATCAGCAGTCAAGGAACTTCCAGAGATGGAGGCTGCACACTGACCACCATGTTTAACTGCCATTTAAACACATCTCTGCCATTGAGGTGTCTGGTTCCTTTTGGAATCTGTGTATATTTTCAGCCTTCATGCCATCTCATAGCAACATAGTCTGCAAATCAACTGTGTTGAAAAAAGGACTTCCTCAACCTCCTGCCTAATAAATAATTTTTATGGATGTGTTTCCTCTGTGCTAAGAAAAATACCAAAGCTGAGTAAGGTAATTTCTTACTCAACTTCTCTCCACTGTACACTATTTTACAGACCTTTACTTGGAATTTCTCACTACCATGTTTCGTTTTGTTTAATCTCTTTTCCTACAGAAGCTATCCCAGACCCTTAATTACCCTTATTCCTCTATTCTGTATCATGTTCAGGTCTATGTCACTCTTTTTGAGAGATGACCAGACTGTATGTGGCACTCAATAGGGACACAACATGACTGTATACCTAAGTATATTAGAACATATATCTCAAAATTTTTTAATTCATTCCTTATTTCCAGTATGAAGTGTGTCTTCTTTGGCTACAGCTGAACTTTGACCTGATGTGCTCAGATAACAGAATCACAGAATGGCAGGGCTGGAAGGGACCTCTGGAAATCATCTAGCCCTTACCCCCTGCTAAAGCAGGTTCAGCTAAAGCAGGTTGCACAGGATCACATCCAGGTGGGTTTTGAGTATTTCCAGAGAAGAAGACTCCACTACTTCTCCTGACAGCCTGTTCCAGGCTTCGTCACCCTCAAAGTAAAAAAACTTTTCCTTATGTTTAGGTGGGACTTCCTGTGTTCTAGTTTGTGCCAGTTGCCCCTTGTCCTGTCACACAGGACACGACTGAAAAGAGTCTGGCCCCATCCTCTTGACATCCACCCTTCAGATATTTATAAGCTTTTGAGAAGATCCCCTCCCAGACTTCTCCAGGTATCTCAACTTTGCCTTGAAAGAAAGACCTTGTAAAGACCTACATTGACTCTGAAGAACTTCTTGTGGGCAGTGAGAAACTGTTCACAAATCACCATTTCATGCATAAATTTGTGGCATTTACCAGTATGGAATTCCACCATTTGCTGTTTTGTCATGCTAATAGTTCTGGAAGGTACTCCTGCAATTCCTCAGGCAGTTTTCAAACCAACTACCCTGACTAACTTAGAATAATCATAAAATTATAGTCTTCAGTCTGTCTTCCAAACCATAGCCGGATGTGTTGCACAGCACGTGTTTCCACAGAGATTCTGACAGGACCCATGCACTGCAGTACCAGAGCTTTCAGTTTGCGTTGCAAAGCATGGCATGCAAAGCAAGGCATGCTCTAAGCACTGTGACCAAGAATGCACCATCTCAGTGGGATATCCCACCACAGCCTGATGCAACGAGCTGTGGAGCTTTAAAACTTACGGCATGCAACTTGAATTTGTGCTGACACAGGGCCATGCATAGACAAGACACCTGTACCAGCAATTCACAGGCTTTGCCAGGCAGTCTCAGTGCTGTGCCTATGGTAGCAGAACCATTACAGCAGTAGGAGGATCACACTCCACATCCGATTGATGAGGGGAGATGAGCAGCACGCCAAATATGTTCTCACACCACCATCTGAAACAGTGTATTGTCCAGGCACTCAAGGGGGATCCTGGTGCAGTTTGAACCAGGCACTGTGAAATCACCAAATAAGTTCTTCTCATGAAACACATGAACAAGTCACCCAAGAAACACCACTACCACCATAGTGCAGTTTTCTGCAAAGCAACTGAACTAAAATAACAGTTGAAAGCATCCCATGGCAGTGTCCTCCAACTGCAGCCTTTATGGGTTGTGGCAGACAGATACTGGTGTCAGCAGAACATTTTTAACAGCAGCCTAAGAGACATCCATGTGGAGACTCTTCAGACAGGAACACACCTAAGGAGGACTCTGTGGCCAATTTTCCCCTGCTCCTGACCTCCGCCAACATGGACAGCACAACTAATGCCATTTTATGAGATGAGCAGCCACTCTCTGTGACCAAGTGGGTCATATATTAGTTCCCATCCTCTCATTATCATGCCCTGAAAGTCCTGTGCACTAAGTAGGCAAACAAAACAGATTTTTTCTTCCCCACTCCCACTGGCCTTTGTTAAGAAAAGAAAGCTTTAATTGTAACTGTGACTTAGTTCTCTCGTTATTCTGCCAAGGATCCCTAAAAGAACATGTCAGTGCTGGGTGATGAACACAAACCACCATCCACAGCTCCACTGACACTGAAGTGCTGAGTCCAGGACAAGGCTTAAGGGCTGCAAAAATGCTCAGCAAATATACAACCCAGGCACAACAGATGTGAATTGTGGAGAACAATATTCCCAGTCCAGGAAATCCCACACAAGATGTGGCAAGAGAAGGGGAGAAACTGTGGGTTTCAGATAAGCAGCAGATACCTCAAGCAAAATGCCAACCAGGCTTCATATTCTGGAATCACAAGAACAGAGACCTATAGCCAACAAACCTCAGAAAACATCCTGCTATGTGTCCAGGGATTTGGTGAAGCATTGGGAATTATTTGTTCAGTGGAAAGCAGACTCTATAAGGCCAAACATAATTGGCCTCCTGGAACATCTGGGAACATACAAGAAGCAGAAATACTCTTCTGAATCAAGTTTACCCTGAAGCATCCCAAACTGAGCTGGCAAACCAGCAGGATCTGATACCTGAACCAGCTACAGCAGAGCTAACCACAGAAAAGCTCATGAGGCAGGTACAACTACACACAGTATCTTCATTTCATTTGTTCCCAGATCTCAAAGGCACCCTTGTCACATGGCAGCTTGATGGCATGGGGAAGGAGGCAGTTCAGCGAGCCCTCATCTGTTTCATGCAAAATACTGCCTGCAATCCAAGTAGAAAGACATAAAGGAGGTTTCAGTGAACTATAACCCTTGTGTAATATCCTTGTCTGGAACATTATGTTCTCCAGCAAACATAAAAAGAGAATAGGTGAATTCCCAAACATTGCCCATCCAACACTGCCCAGTCTACAGCTCCACCAGCCCATCCACAGGGCAATACAAACAAGCCACTGAGCACAGAAATCTCAGGATACCAGGCATCCTTCACAGGAAAATATGTCAGACAGCATCTGCTGCCACAGCAAAAACTGAACAAGAAGCAGAACTGCAGGCAGAATATTGGGCAACCATAAACCTTTTTAATATTCTGCATTCCCTTATCCACAGCCTGGAGGTTTATGAGGGATGATTGCCAGGAGGTAAGGAAGATTCTGAAGCAGCTGCTCTAGGTGTTGCTATCTAAACCTAAAGGATGCAAACCCACTGCTGCTGGCAAAAGGTCAGCAGACTGGAAACTGGCCCAGCAGCTTCTATTAAGTACATGAACTAAGAGACTTTCAGACTACAATTTTTCAACATGAGGAGTACAAATTAGTTTTCTAAATGCAGACCTGCACAACTACATGGAATGAATGGCCTGGATGCCTGCAGGGCTGATGGAGGGTAGCACTGCAGATGACACAGAAGACATAAGTTTAAAATTCAGGGCAGCTACTGACTCCCTGAGTCACCTTGGTCTGCATACTTCAGGATCCAGCTCCCTGCTGAACAAAAAGATACTGATCCTTCCTGCCTCCCAGGGATGGGAGAATGCAATAAAGCTTAAAAGATCTCAGGATTTCTGCCATAAATCTCAAACTTAAGGCAGGCACAGTTGTTCACTATGTACAAAAGTCAGGGTTCTTTTATGAAGTGCCTAATACGGATGTGGAGGCAGGATGCAGTCAGTAACAAAAACACTGGCCTTCCCTGGAGACACAATGCTCAGATCAGGCGGCACTTTGAGATGGGGCTGGAGATAGCACCTATAGGTCTGCCCCCGCTTTGCATTCAGGTCTGGGAATAACCACTCTCGCAGTGCAAATGAGCAATTCAGCAGCACAGCCCTTGCCGGGGCACAGGCAGTTCCCCCAGAGCCAGGCACGATGCTTCCAGAGAACCTACAAAAAGCCAATGGCTGGATTGTATGTTTTCCTAATTCAGAGGAAACCTGGCTGAGATCCGATTTCCCGCAGCATCTCTTGATGTTGGGGGAGGGAGGCGGGGTGGGAGGGTGGAAAAGGACAGATCCATTTATAGCTGAAAAGTCTGGCAGAGGGCTCAACATTGTGCAGAAAGGCTGGGAGCTGACAGTTCAGCACAGCCAGCTCCACCCAGAAGGAGAGGCAAGCTGGCGAGAGAGGTGGGGTGTCTTGAAACCATTTCCCTTTGGACAAGAGAGAGGTTGCTCCTCCACAGACAGAGAAAATCACTCTATTCCTGCGTGAATTACAAAAAGTAGGGCAGCTGAAGACTAGCTCCGGAAAAACGGAAGAGTGGCTGAGCTGCAGCTATGTCCAGAAGCACCCACGAGTCAAAAAAGGTTGCAGGGCTCTGTGCCCTTCTTCTGAGCCCTGAATCACATCCACCCTCACAGAAAACCAGTACCCTGTCACTGGGACAGGGCTAGAGGTGACTCTCAAGACAGGGAGCTGAGGCTGGAACTTGCCTTCACTAGGAGTAATGACAGCTCCCTCACCCCAACATATTTACATCAGGCAACACATAAGTAGATTTAGTAAAAAGCCCTTGCCAGCCCTCATGGGAAATACAGGCCCCTTATGACAGGGCACCAGTTTAAAGAATCAACACTCAAAGATCTGTGCTATGATGACTTCAGCTCCTCCCCAGGTTATCAGGTACAAGATAGTGAGAGACAGGAAGTATTTATTTAGCTAACACAATTTAGCTAACAATTGTGCATATTCACGTTAGAGTTAGGCAAAATAAGCACTTAATATGTGTAAGGGATCACAGAGATGATGAGGCTGTAAGAAGAGTAAATGCAGGCTAGACAAAGGAAGTATCAGCCCTATTGTACAGGCACTGACAACAAGAGCATCATACAAAAAAAAATATTCTGTACACCCGCATTTAAAAATTATAAATTCAAATAAACAGGTGCAGAAAGGGCCTGGGGGAAACAGAAAACCTATCAAACAAGACGAAACTTAAGAGCCTGGCTTGTTTAGCCTAGCCAAATGTAGGCAGAGAGCGGATAGGATTGCTCTATAAATATATCTATCACAAGAGACAAACAAAACTGCTGAAGCAAAAGGATATAATGCTGGCATGACAACAAGAGAATAAATGCACTGTGAACACATTTAGGCTGAGAATTAAGAGGGGAAGAAAAAAATACCAACCATCAGAATAGGAAGCTTTCCAGCTTGAAATGCTAGTTTTAGGATGAAGTTTTATCAGTGCTCTGATGGGGTTATAGGACACAGCACCTCTACCCACAGATATCCAAGAGGTCCTGTATGGTCCTGGTTTTGTCCCTAGCTGGTAATTAGGATGGGTTATTATTAAGACAGCTGCTTTCTTACAGCATATTTTATTGAGGATCAGTCTAGTTTGAGAACCTAGAGCAAGCACGCAGCATTCCTTTGCCCTCTCATTCCCTAAGAGCTGCTCTCAAGTAATGACTTCCAGGCTCCAGATCAGCATAGGAGAATTGTGTGGATGCACAAAGATAAGCAAGAGCCACCAGGCAGCCTAGAAGGAATGCAGGTGTGGCAGCTAGCCGTGTAAATCACCTTCCAGGTACCTCTGCCCAAAAGTATCTGATGAGAGTGACATTTTACAAGGGCATGTAGGGATAGGAAGTGGGGTAATGGCTTTAAACCAAAAGAAGGTAGATATAAATTAGATGTAAGGAAGAGGTTCTGCACAGCGAGGCTGGTAAGGCACTGGAACAGGTTGCCCAGAGAAGCTGTGGATGTTCCATCCATGGGAGTGTTCAAGGACAAGGATGGGGCTTTGAGCCACCTGGTCTACTAGTGTGAGGTGCCCCTGCCCATGTCAGGTGTGTTGGAACTAGATAATCTGTAAGGCCCCTTCCATCCCTCCCAAACCATTCTGTGATTCTATTCCCCATACCATTAGTGGCAGAAGTTGCTCTGTGCCACCCTCTGGATTCAGACCAGAGATGCTCTAAGCCCTTCTCTGCTACGTAACAAAAGTAACCATATCATCATCAATTATCAACAAAGCATTACCATTCCTGATCCTGAAACTGCTGCCTGGTAGGCTGGTGACTATTTAGCTGCTACAGTAGAACACATTGTTCAAACCATGAACATTAACTTTTTATTATGGAATAATGACGAAAAAAAAAAAGGGGGACGACGATTACACCCAACCAACTACATTTCAGAGATTAAAAGACGATAAAATTACCATCTTGTGACATTGCACAACCGAGGTCCGACCCCCTCCGCAGCACCGCGCACAGGAGAAATACCGAGACACACCACAGCTGCCGACACCCCCGCCGTCCGCCCGCTTCTAGTAACTGCCGCCCCCCGCTCCCACCGCCGCCGTCCCTTACCGGCCGCCGGCTCCGCTCCGCTGTTTACAGCCGGGCGGTGGGGCGGGATCTCGACGCTGCCCGCCCCCTCGGGTTGGATCCGCTCGGGAGTCGGCGTCCTTCGCCTGCTTATCTTTTCCTCCAAGTTTCCACTGAAAACATCCCTGATAGGGTCCAGACCTTGGGGATTTATTTCCCCCTACCTTTAGTACCAACACCACCCCCCACCACCCCAAAAACAAAAACAAACAAACAAACAAAAAGATTAAAAGGACTGTCGTTTCACATCCATCATGCCCCCGACCGACCTCCCTCTTTGGGAGTCCAGGACCAACATACGCATTTGGTTATATGCTCGTTCAACAAATTAGCAGACTGGCAAAGAATGAGTTGTCCCAATATTTTTTAATTTTTTTTTAAATTTTTTTTACAAAATCAGGAGTGATGTAGGACAGACATCACTTGACTACTGGTATGTTTCAAATGCTAATTTTGTCAAACCACTGAAATATTTGTGTCTGGCGCAAGTTCACCAACAGCTCTATTATCCCCTGCACGTGCTATGCAGCATTTGCAAATCCCCTTCAGCCAAAAGGTGAGCGCTTTGCACATAAACCATATGAGAAGAGTGACACAGTCTCAGAGTTGCCTGCTCTGTCAGCAAGAGGTCTGCTTCTGCTGTTATACCTTACATCCTGCTGCACTACATGCTAGGAACAGCTTTGACAGGTCCACAGACCAGTCTGGGTATCGTGGGGGTGACTGCTTACCTTCATAAATCCTCCTGTTTCCTCTAGACCCAGGGAGGCTGACCATGAAAGACATAATCCTGATCAGAAGGCCATGGCTGTCTCTGTACAGCGAATGGTAAATCAGAGGGCAGTGACAAGCACTATCACAGTAGTTTCCTCAATCAGGGTACAGCCTTTCACTTTACTGAGGTATCTCCTTGCAGGGGAGATCACTGGATTAGAATTTGCTCCTTCCCTATCAAGCAGCTCCTGAAGTCTGGATCCAGTCCCAGCTCCAGTTCTGCACTAGCTATGCTGAAATTTAATACCACTGTTTGCAACGAGCCTCCCTAAACAGCAGGTGCAACAGACATGCTTTTTCCTCTGCTAAATTAAACCCAGAGTGATTAAACCTTCTATTAGAGCTTTTAAAATCTTACACAGTAACTGCTGAAAGTGGGACCACAGGGGCCAAGGTGTTACACACAGTTCAGATGAAACAGGGACATGACTGGCCTCTTCACATCATACATGGCCTCCACTTATAGCTCAGAGACTCAAGGTTCCCAATAAATACCAGATGGTTACTGTGCAAAAAAAAAATCACATTCAAAATTAGGAAAGGGTCTGAGTTTGTATAAAGGAGCCAAAAAAAAGCCCCAAATCAACCCACAAAAAAACCAAAACAAAACACCAACCCAAAAAAACACCAAGAAAAACACCACCAATAAGAAACTGCCAATGCTTTTTAGTCCTCTGAATAAAAAAAGCTCCATTTAGACAACTCAGCAGTGCTGGCAGGACAGATTGTCAGGCTGCCACGCTGGCCTTCCATCCAGTAACCCTGCTGATTATGGAGATGGTGTAACAAAACAGTGAGCAAATCCCAGTCCCTTAGGATCGCCATTTCTTTGTCTGTGTCTGTACCTCAGGTCCCTCTGCTGGCAGTCAGACGGATAAGATTTTCAGATTTTCTCTGGAAACTCATGATTGACGGATGAACTGTTTCCAAATAAAATATTATCCATCACAGAGGAAATTCTGCAGAGGCTCCTGAGCCTTCAATAATTTCTTTGGAAACTGAACTAGGGAGGATGAGGGACCCGCCAGGTCACACTTCATCCCTTACTCAGAGCAACAGCACTGGTGGAGCAAAGGGTGTCTGTGCTAGCTGTGAAATAGCATCTCTGCCTCTGATACTGCTTGTGTAATCTCCACCAAGTCAGCTGTGTGTGTGCCTCGGTCTATTATAGTGCTAGAGAAACCTGGTGCTAGAAGCTCAGATGAGCCCTAAGCATGGAAAGGGTGTCTTAGGGCCAGATTTATGGCTTGATCCTTAGGGAAGCCTGAACTTCTGCCATTTTATGTTAAGTCTAAATGAAATGGCTGGTGCCTAGGAACAAAACCTGAGAGGGCTTTGAGGACAGTGATCTTTTACATGAGCAGATTTGCAATGCAGATAAAACAGGCCAGGCTGATGAATGTCAAGTCCTTTTCCCTTGACCACCTAAGTGTTTCTTTGAGCTAGCAGTACTTCCTGACAGCAGATGTGAAAGAGGGTGGTGTTTGGGCACTGCCCATCTCTTGAAAGACTGGATTAACAGTTAGTTTGGAAGGAGGTTATTTCCAACTCACACATTCCAGAGTGCTTGTGTACAGTCAAAAGGCTACAAAATTATGCATATTACAAAAAATCTGTGAGTTGTGTGACTGGACCTAAGGCACACCTGGAGTCAACACTGTCACCCCAGTAATAACGGCCCAGAATAGATTCATTATTACAGAAACAAAGGCACATGAATCAGAAAGACTTTGCCAATTCAGCCTTTTCCTCAGCCTAGACTTTTCTTTGCTCTGAGGTACACAGTTAAAGGGAGGAAAAAAACCGAAACAGACTTATGAACAATCTCAGGGAGCAGAGAGGCCTCCTACAGCATGTTCTTTCCTGTTTCTCTGGGATACCATATGACAGCACTAATTCATCTGGCCTGCCTTTCCCATTGGCAGTATATGTCTTTGGAAGAGAAGCTGGAGTCAGATGGTGCACATGAGTGAAAGGAAAGGCCCAAGTCCTTGATTTGGTAACCCAGAGGGCAGAGTTCTGGGCAGCCACTGGCTTGGTGCTTTGCAGGGAGCACAGCCTCTTCTCCCGACTTTGGTTTACTTTATTGTTTGGTTTCGCTTTGTTGGTTTTGGTTTGGGTTAGGGATTTTTTTTTCTGTGGTTTTGTTTTGTTGTTGTTTTTTTTTCTT
>JAOEGS010013403.1:0-25421 GCA_025447755.1 Corythornis vintsioides | reverse complement strand
TCCTTCCTTCCTTCCTTCCTTCCTTCCTTCCTTCCTTCCTTCCTTCCTTTCCTCCTTCCTTCCTTTCCTCCTTTCCTCCTTTCCTCCTTTCTTCCTTTCTTTCTTCCTTTCTTCCTTTCTTTCTTCCTTTCTTCCTTTCTTTCTTCCTTTCTTCCTTTCTTCCTTTCTTTTTTCCTTTTTCCTTTTTTTTTCCTTTTTCCTTTTCCTTTCCTCCTTCCTTCCTTTCCCTTTTTCCCCATCTTGGCTACAGCACGATGTGATTCCCAGACAGAAAGGAGGTGTTCCCACACGGGTTGGCATCAGCTCTGGGTACATATGTGTAGGCTTCAGATGCCTGTTAGCAGATGGAGCGGGTGCAGATGGCATGGCTAGCACATATGGGGAGGAGTGTTTGATTCCTCAAAGTAGAAGCAGGATGTTATTCTCAATCAGAGGGGGCAAAATAGCTTTCACTTAGCAGTATTCTTGGTACCTGTTATTTTGGGATGGAAAAAGCTGTAAATAGTGCATGTCAAGGCTCATTGCTGGAAGCTTGGGAGGGGATGGGCACGTGAGGGGTATTTCCAGACAAGACAGGCTGTCTTCTGGCAGGGAGTGATGAGAAATGCTGATTAATTGTCATTTCTTTCTGAATAAACACCATTAGGGGAGGCAAAGCTCTCCTCCACACAGGGTGAAATTAAGATTCAGGAGAGTGATGGGAACAAGCCATTGCTGGGGGTGTGGGGAGAGCAAGGAAATATTGCAGTGCTCTCCTTTCCCAGAAACAATTTCCAGCTCTCTCTTTCACAACTCAGTGCCCAGTGGTTGGGCAGAAACCAATACTAAATCTGTCATGTTTTTATTTCCTTCTCAACGTCTCTGTTTGAAATCCAAACCCACTTTGCACAGGAAAGCAAGGGTCCCTCTACCAAAGCAGCTTTCTGGCAGCATGAACAACCACCCAGCTTGAAAGGGAATTAAAACATATCTGTGCTCTCCTGACATTATATAACCTGGGCAAAGCAGCACATTCTGCAGCAGTGACTGAGGGGTTTTATTTCTTCTATGGATTTCCTTAGAATTTTAATGGGGGGAAAACCAAGTAACAAGTGAGATTCTTCCACTTTAATAGCTCAAAGAGTGGCTTTTATGGAAAACAAGTGCAATAGCTTTTATCTTTTCCTAATGAAAACACTGCCACCAGCTGGTTAATAAATGGTTTTGACCAGGGTTTTTTTTTTTTTCCACAGGAAGAATTAACACCTATTTTTTTATTACCTCACAGCTAAGCTGGAGGTGATGTTTTAGGTGAGTATGTTTTCAGAGGAGAGAGCATGGATTATCTCTACCCTCCATTGGTTTTGTATATCCAGGTACATGACAGCAGGGCAATTAATGGGTTTTTTTGGGGAAGGTGGTTGCTATGTGGGGCATTTTTACCATCTTCCACCTTCTCAGAGCCCATTATTGGAGATATATTGAGATTTGTGTTCAGATTCAGATTTATTTCTGAATTATTTTCATTATATTATTTTACTGCTATTATTTTACTGAATATTATTTTCCTGCTGGCCAGTGTTCTGTTGCATCTCTGCTCACAGGGGTGGGTTTATTCCTGTCACACACTCTCAGTTTGACAGCCCCATGATAGGACAGCCCATGCAGTGCAGTTATGGGTCTCAGGGCCAAGATTTGGGGATGGGGGCCATTAAATGGCAGCTCCTCACTGGTGATTTTGCTCAACCCATCAGCAGTGGCTGAGACAGTTCAGCAGTGTTGACATTTCAATTGCCACGTGGGTTTTCACTCCTGTGCTGGAGACAATTCAGCTCCTCAAGGTGATCATTTCAGGTCCTCTGCAGACCCAAGAAAAAATGCACTTCAGCTTTTTTCAAGTCGCTGTAACAATCACAGGGAAAAGAAATCTTGTAAATGGAGGTTGAGGCTCAGAGGCATAATTCTGTGCTCAGGGGGGAGTCTCAATTGATCTTCTGTCTGAGAGAAAGTGGGTATATTGCAGTCTCAGGAGCTGCCAGTCCAGCAGCAGACGTGTTTCATACCACAATACACCAGTTTCCTTACAAGTGACAACCTCCTTTGGCCCCAGTGATTTTTGGGGGGGTGTATTTTGGGTTTTTTTAAGCTCTTTCAGCAAGTTGCAGCCAGGATGAATTTCAGGGCCCCAAGCTGTAACCTGGAGAGAATATTTGATACCCCCCAGACCCTTCTGAGTCCTTCTGTAAGAGTCACAGTGGCAGGCATCTCAACTCCTGCACCAGCACTGCTTCTCCTTTCCTCAGGCTTCCAAATTTCCAAAGGAAAAAGAAAATTGTTGGTGCTGAGGGTGGCAGTGCCTGGCCCAGGCTGCCCAGAGAGGTGGTGGCTGCCCCAGCCCTGGCATTAATAATTAACATTCCCACCAAAGGCAGCCTGAAGTCACCAGATCTCCCAGTTCATCAGTGGCTTCTGCTTCCAGCTGTAGGACAGGGAATAGTTAAAAGCCAGTTGAATTTTCTTTGTAAATCTTCAGAGAAACATTTAATATTTTGCCTGGTGTGGGTGTTTGAACATGATCTGGAACTTGATAACCTGGGGATCCAGGGTACCCAGAGATGCTCCTTGAGACTTGATGGGCTCCCCTTTCCCAGGCATAGCAGCAAACCAAGGTGTAGTGTGCACCATGTACACTGTGGGGAGGCTCTTTAAGCTGCTGTGTTACCTTCACAACTGAAACAAAAATTCAATTACTGAAAATAGCAGCATCCTTCTCTTCTGTACAGCCAGCACAGGACGAGGCTTTTATTGATTCCTTCTGAATGTCAATATCACAGTAGAAACATTGCAATAGGAAAAAAAAAGCCCACCTTTTTTGTTTGTTTTATTTTTTCTTAATGTGCATGCAAGCATGGAAAAAAAATCAAGTAAAACCTCTGTGCTACCACTCAGCAGTTTGTACTCCACACAGAAAGGTGATGCAGGTCTGTGAATACTCCTGTAGATAAAGGAAACCTTCCTGTCCATGGACAGAAATTCAGCTCTAGAGGAAATCTAGAGAATCTAGAAATAGAAAAAAAAATGAGTCAAAGATGCAGAATGCCTGGGGTTTAGGGATTGCTAAGCACCTTTAAGCTGATCTCTTAAAAATCAGTGTATCAGTCATGAAAATGGGGTTAATTGTTACCCCACAAGGGAAGCCTTAATGAGGAGCAGCTCTCCAACTGTCAAGAAACAAGTTGGTGGTGAGCATCTTGGTTTACACCAGGTTTGCTCTTAACATACAAGACCTGCATGAGTGACTTGAGAGCTCATTAGGCCTAATCTGATACCACTTGGAGGCAGCAGAAAGCTGAATTAACTAAGGACTGGTTCAGGTTTCACACCATGGAAGGACCTTCACTAAAATCATGGCAGGAATCATCTCAACTCAAAAGTAACTCCAGGTTTGCATTAAAAATGTTTGCTGCTAGTACTCATAGGATGGAATCTTTATGTTCTACTTGTATTTTATTTTTTTATTTGGGGTAAAATGTTCTGTTAGTAAAGGGAAAACCCACAAAAATAACCTGATTAACAACTCAAAAAAAGCCATTATTGGGGGGAAATCAACACTCTGCATTTTTTTTTCTCCTCGTGGACTACAACTTTCTGGCAAACTTTGCATCTTAATACTACTAAGGCTTAAAATTATTCATGTCATTGGTTTTAACAAGAGGTAGTGATAAAATTTTAAACCTTCTACAAGCATTACAGTTTCAAAGCAGCAGCCCACAAGTCCTGCTCGGGGCTCTTTGTGATGTATTATTCTCCCCAAACAAGCGTGTGCTGCCTCCTTCCATGATGGGAGACCAAATTAATTGCTCCTGTTGTTCCTTTGGAAACGAACATTTCTCTAATGATCCAATATCTCATTAGGCAACACGAAAACACTGGTTTTGCTAAAGAGTGGTTTGCCCAGGGAGGAGCTGCTTGGCATCTGATTTGTCGTGAGCTGACAGCAGGCACAGTACCTTCAAACCTCAGAAAATTGGAGCAGTTTTGGCCGTGTGCCTTCCCCGTGCTATTTTTCATACCCATTACAATGCCCAAGCAGAATCTTGCTGCTCAGCAATGATGGCAAAATAAACAAGTTCACCTCAGTGGAGTTGGCTGCAAAATCTTTTCTCTGGGATGAAGTTCAGGATGTCCATTTTATAGCATTTTAGGTCCAGGTGATGCCACGTTCTCCCAGTAGTCCCATGGATTTAAACACACCCTCTTAAAAAAATAAGGTGGTGCCAGTGGATAGATGAAGGGAACCCACCCCAAGCCTTGCTGGGGGTGCTGCCAGCAGTGCAGGGGGGTGAAAACCACGTTCAGCTCCTGTCTGGAAGCTCTCTCATCCAGGAGGAGAAATTTTGTAGTTCACTGTACTGTAATCCTGCCTTAGAGAGGAGGATTAGAGGAGGATTAAGCTGCACTGAACCAAGGTCACTCGACTCCCAACTGACAGACTTCACACAGAGATTTAGTAGCATTTGAAAAATACCCCTTGGTGCACGGGCAGGAGCTGGGAGACTCCCACACAGGGCTTCAGGGGATGACCTGTTGTCACAGGGGGATCCTCAGACCCTAACAGACACTCTCAGTTGACCCCCATGCCTCCCCAAAGGGGAAGAGAAGGGGAATAATTTCTGACATTAGAAAAGGGAACTGGAACAGCTTGGATGGAAATGAGAAGAATAATAATAAAAATGGGCTATATGCAAATGTGTACAAAACCAGGATGGAACCCAACCCCCTCCCCTGGTGGCAGTTACATCACCACTGGTGCTGTGGAGCAGGCACTGGGAGGGTCCCAGACTGGGCCCAGCAGCAGCCAGCAGCTGTGTTCAGGAGCTGGATTCTGCTGCTGGGCTGAGGACACAGATCAGGATGGAAGACAGAACAGACAGAGGAGTCTTGGGATGCTCTGAGGAAGGAACCAGAAGAGGAGCTAAGCCAAGCCAAGCTGGCAAAGTGGGGCAAGAGGGCAAAAAGAGGGAGCCCCCTGAGAGAGAGAGCCCCTCCTGATCCCTCAGCTGGATCCTGAATAAACCATCCATGGGCTGGGATCCCTCTCTGGTCAGTTTGGGGTCCCCTCTCCTGTCCCCTCCTCCCTGCACCTTTCACTGTCTGCACCCCCAACGTGGTACCCAAGATCAGCCTTGGTCTGCACCCCAACCCTGGGTACCAGCTCTGCCCGTGGGGTGTGATCAGTGCCAGGAGCAGCCCTGGCTGTGCCAACAGCTGCTGCTGCAGCCAGGGCAGGGGGTGAGCAGAGCTGAGCTGGGAAGGAAGATCACCCAACAGAATTAGTTTCAGGACAACCTGTAAACTTTGAGATCTCTAAGGGTGTTGGACCTTTGGTCACAAGACAGGGAGCATCTCCCCTGGCTCCAGTGGATGCTGGTGCACACAGCCAGCTCTTGCCCTGCCTTAGTGCCAGCCAGGGGCACGATGGGGCTGCTGGGGCAAATCCAGTAGCCTGTGGTTGTGTCCTGGGTTGGAGAGGGTTAATTACTGGGCCAAGCAGCAGGGAGGGGCTGCAGGTGGGAGGGGCCAAATCCAAGATAAACAACTGAAGCAGCCAATGGGAGAGTTGCTATCATGATGAGCCCTGCCCCTGTATAAGGGGTGGGCTGGGAGGGGAGTCTGTTTTCAGCTTGCCTGGGTGTGGAGCTTCTGTGTGGCTGGAGCAGGGAAGGTTGGTGTCTTAGGCAAAGGTAAAGCCTTCCATCTTATTTCACTCTGTCTCTCATTTCATTAGCACTGTTGGTTTCCTCTCACTTTGTGTTGGTCTATTAAACTTTCCTTATCTCAACTCCCAGGAACTTTTTTTCTCCTGGTTCTTATTCCCATCCCCTAGGAGGGGGTGGAGGGCAAGGGGGGGGTGAGTGGCTCTGTGGTGTTTAGTTGCCAGCAAAAGTTTAAACCCATTATCACTTGTCCTGACCCAACAGTCCCTGCTCAAAACTCTGTCCCCATCTTTCTGCCAGACCCCTTCAAGTCCTGAGAGGCCCCAGAAGGTCTCCCCAGAGCCTTCTCCTCTCCATGCTGAACCCCCCCCCAGCTCTCCCACAGGGGGGCCTCACCAGAGCAGAATAAATAAGAATACACAGATCAAGTGTATGTAAAGTGAAATAAATAAGGCTCTACCTCATTCTGCAATGAGATGTTATTCCATAATTAAAACAAACAAAAAAACCACCCCAATCAAACAAGTATTTTTGATGTAAAACTCATTCCAGGGAGGTATTTGGACACCTGCCTCTTTCCAGCATCCCCAGGGATCAATTCTAGATTCTGGTGTTACTACTCAATTAGAGGGTTTCTTATCACCAAAAGATAGTGGATTATTTGATTTAATTTAATCAGCTGTGGTCTAACTCAGGATCTGAAGTGATCTGAACTGACAGCATGCATGTCATGAGCTGTTATTTGGGGGCTGAGAGGTGCCTTTTGGTGTTGTGTTTGGGTTTGGTGACTGGTAAGCAGGCTGATCTGAGTTACCTGGTAGCTCCTGAAATGTCTCAAGGTAATTGAGAGGCTTGAAAATTCCTGCTTGTGTGTGTGTGTGTGTCTCTGACTGCCTGGGTAGATATATCTTTTGAACTACAGATTACCTGGCACATTTGAGAGCTCTGTTATGCGACAGTTTATTATGAGCTCCACAGTAATGCTAATTGCACTTATAATTACCATCAAGGCTGACAGAAGAACTAGAGCGTTTAAGGGATGGATTGTGATTGTTCAGCAAACACAGAGAACTGCTGAGAAGGGCCAGATTTTTCTCTTACAGCCAAGATGATGTGTCCCAGGAGGACGTGCTGGCTGGAGCAGGCTGGTGTGGGCTGGGACCAGCACAGTGGTGGTTTTCATTTATTTATTTAATTTTAATCCTCATTTTAATCCTGGGTCTACCTGGAAACTACATGAACCAAACCCCTTTGGGTTGAGTGTGCTGATCCTTCCCCTGATCCCAGCAGACTTTGGATCAGATCCCAGGACAGCAATGTGAGTTATGCAATGTTGGCTGCTTAATATTCATGTTTCTGTACAGATCTCATTAACTGGCCTTGCATTATCTCCCCAATGTACAGGGTAATTGGGTACTTTTCATTTTCCAAAGAGCATATGTCGACCTTCAAATTCAAGCAGATACTTTAGGGTAAGATTTAGAAAGCTCATTTCTGGAAAAAAAATAAAATAAAATGCAAGTTGTAGAGTGTCAGGCATTAGAAATACTTTTATTTTCTCTGTTTCTGAGGGTTGACTTCTGGTTCAGCATATTAACACCTGCAAAAAAAAATGTTTTCCCATGTTCTTGGCAGATTTCTGCTCAGGATTATTTTAGATTGCAATGTTTTGCTTGCTGATAGATGTTAATAAACCCATAGGCTCCTATTCCCTTTTGATAAAGGAATTAATAGCATAAAAGATGAAACAGCATCTCTAAAAAGTTTGCATACATTGCACATTTGTGAAGCTTTCTGAAGTTTACTCAAGCAAAAATTAAAATAATGTGCAATGAAGTCCTGTGTTGTATTCTAGGAGGTTACCAGCATCAGGTTAAATTGGCTTGTTAAGTTGATTTATTTTCCCAAGCCCTCCTTAGGGATACTTGGTCAATTTAAAAAGTGTACCAGGAAAATACCTCTATATTTGAGGAAAAAAAAAATAAAAATGCTGGGCTGGAAGCACATCTGATCAGGCAGGAGAAATGGTGGTAGTGTTTAGCAGAGACTTCTGCAAACAGAGCTGTTACTTCTGCAATAGATTCCTGACAAGTCCAGAACAAATATTCTGACAGAGAATCGACTTCTCAGTCGTGTGAGCCAAGCACCTGGAGAACAAAAAAACCCAGCTTGTGTGTTGACTCAGTCAAAGGTTTTCTACACTGTTAATAAACTCAGCTCCTTTGGTCTTCAGAAGAGCTGTTTCTGAGTTCTTCAGCACATCTTTTGTGTTCTCATTGCAGGAATTTGTTAATACAGGAGTAATCACTTAACTGGACACAAACTCTGAAGAAAAGCCTTTCACATCCCATGATGAGCTTTGGATCCACACCTTCAAATAATACCTCAGGAATTCAAGTGTTTTCACATATTCATAGAATCATAGATATTAGGGATTGGAAGGGACCTAGAAGATCATATTATTTCAGATCTCCCAGGTTAACACCTGCTGGTTGCAGTAATAGAATTAGAGATTATTAGGTATTGGAAGGAACCTCTGGACATCATCAAGTCCAACTCCCTGCCAGAGCAGGGTGACCCAGGGCAGCCCACACAGGAACAGTCAGGTTTTCTCTGGTAGTATCAACCTTCTGGAAAATCCTGAGGGTGGGGAAATCCCAGGAAGACTGGAAAATTCAAGTTTCTGAAACCACTTCTTTCCCAGTAACTATAACGTGTGTGTTTTCATGATGTCTTTCTGATCCAGGCCATCGTTGGCTGGAATCTTCCATGTTTTCATCCCACACTTTGTGCTTCAGAAGAGGTTTCTTCTCCCAAGTGAATTTTGCCAGACATCCAACAGTATTAAAGGAATAAATATGGTGGCTTTGATGTTATGAGTCAGAAAAGACAAAAATAAAGCCTCAAAAGGAAAGTGAAGGAGACTCGAGAGATGGTTCAGCCACAGAGCTTGTGTTACCTCCAAGCAAAAACATCATCTAAATACCAAGTGTGACAGCAGCAAAAAAAAGCTTTATTTACTGGGAATTAGGAGGTCTTGTTTGCCTAGTCTGCTCCTGGAAGATTGACTAGGAATTCTTAAAATGTCCCATTGAGTTGGGCTCATTTTGTCTCCTCTTCAGTGGACAAGAACAACTGGCTGCTGGTTTTTGCCCCCTTGCAGCAGCCTCCCTTACTCTTTTCTTTCTTATATGAAACAAAATCCAAACTTTCAGCTTTTTTTAGGAAAAACAAAAATCATGTTTGTTTTGTTTTTTAGTTTAAATCTCCCTGCCACCTCCTTCAGTTCATCTGACCTTTCTTGGATGATGTCATCCCTCTTGCAGCAGTCACAATAGTGGCTCATATTTGATGTATCACCCTCCAGCATCCAATACATTTTGAATCATCACTGTATGGAGAGTTACTCCCCACCTGAATTTCACCTTTCTGAATGTGTATCATGTCCTCACTTGAAGGCAGTCATCTTGAGTTCTGGTTGTTTGGGGGTTTCCTATTCTGTGGCATTTGAATTTTTACAGACTACTCTCTATTGCTGTAGCCAAGTCATAAATGACACTGCTGAATAGATTTAGACCAAGAAGAGATTCCTCTGGATGTGCTTTGAATTATCACCAAGTGGAAAAGCAATTGATGAATTACTTCCTGAGGGTAGAAAAATACCACTTTTTTTTCCCCAACAACCACCCATATAATTGAAATCCTGTCATTACTGCCAAAGATCCTGTAGAGCTGGAGTTATTCACTGTTCATTCAACACATTATTTACATTCATATTGAGGTTCCACATCATTGATGTTTATTTGCTTGCCACGTTCCTGTTGCCTCCTTGAGTGTTTGAAAACACATGAAAATAGCTGACCTTAGCACTCAGCCACATCTGTCTTTGTAGAGCACTCCATAAATGCCACGTTTCAGTTGGCAGCCTGAGTGCAGCCCAAGACAAGAGGCTAACAATGATTTTTCCTAGCTCTATTATCATCAATCCCTGGTGGAAGCTCCAGGCTTTCCAGCTCATGCCATGGTAGGGATGACTTGAATTGCTCTGTCATTGCTTTCAGAAAGAGATGAGACCCATCACCTGCTCAGATTTGGGGTGGAATCCATCTCCTTTAACTCCACTCATTGAAGAGCTGGGTGTCTGGATTAAATGAATTATCTCACTCCCTTTCTAGTCAAGAGAGGCCAAAGCACCCACAGGCTGTTCAACCCCATCTGAGTTAACACCTCAAGAGGAATCATCCTCCTGAGCCACATCTATCAAGGTATCATGTAAGAAAAGCCTGGGTGACAAATACACCCTGAGTGTGGCAAGTCAACCAGGGTGAGATGATCCCAAGTGTCATCTCCTACTCCTCCAGCCCTTGCAGGTCAGGCTCAGCCCTCATGTGAACAACTCCAACACATTATTTATGGTTTTTGTTGGGTAGGTTTATTAACCCCCACACGAGCTTATTACAAAGCTCAGTAGATGACACCCAAGAAAAAGAATTTTTTTTTCCTTTCCAGATTTCTGTGCTGCTTCCAAACAACGAGATGTGAACTGTGCCCCATTAGCTTTGTTTTTGTCATCTTCCCCTCTCTGCTTTTCCAAGCTTTGCACATAAGGTGGCTGGAATAGCTGCCATATTTTGAGGCAGGTGACATTTCTTTATCAGATGTACTAGACAGTTGATGACTCTAGTAATGCTCTAATTATGTGTAGTGAGTTGTCTCTAAGTGCTGTAGGAGAACTCTTACTGCATCATTAGCTACCTTGTTGTTTACTAAATGTCTTTTATAATACTACAGGGGCCCCAGTGAAGGTTGTGTCAGTGATTGCCTGCTCCATTTCTATTTTTAGGGATTTCTAATTCAACCATTTATTTTCACTTCAGGCTGAAATCTGGCCTACTGATTCTCAGCTGAGAATAAACTTAATTACTACATGTAAAAGAAAAGATCAGGGTGGATGGATTATACTGCTGGAGGGTGGGTTGGGGTTCTTTTTTAATATATATTAAGGGAGGCAACATATTGCATAGAATCATAGAACGTTTTGGGTTGGAAGGGAGCCCTAGAGATCATCTAGTCCAACCCTTCTAATGTAGTCACTCCACAGAAGGCCACTGGGTTGGTCAAGAAGGAGCTGGTGAAGCCATTCTGGCTGCCTTGAATCACTGCCCTGTCTTCAGCAGAGCTTCTGGAAGATCTGTTCCATCATCCCCAGGCTCAGAGGTGAGGCTGATGGGTCTGTAGTTGCCAGGATCCTCCTTTCTACCCCTTTTCAAACTTCAGTGTTTCCCTTTTTCCAGTCACCAGGGACCTCACCTGGCTGCCAGGAATGTTCAGGTATCATGGAGTGTGGCTTGGCAGCTGCATCAGCCTCACCTTGTCAGGTCTCATACGTTGAGGTTCTTCAGGTGACCACGAACCTGACCCCTTGCAGTGGGAGGGAATTTGTTCCCCCATCCCCCCCAGAAATTATTCTATTCCATGGCTCCTTAGACATTGTCTGTGGTACTTGTTGCTGTGTTTTGCACAGAAATAGCAATTGGCAAATATCAAAGCTTTTAATTGCTTAGAATGAGAGTTATTTTTGCTGTCTCCCACAAAAGTATAAAAGAAATATCCAGAATAAAGTGATATTTTCATGCTGTGCATCCTAAGCACAGATCACAAGTTAAACTGTGAGCCAAAATTGCTTTTTTCTTTTTCTTTTTTTTAATGTGAATGTATTAAACACTCAGATTTTAAAAAGAAAAAGAATTTGTAAAATCCCTAGATAGATGGAAATGTCAGTTAAATGTGTTCTGTGATGAAAAGAATGGTTATTGCCCTGTGCTAGCTCTACAGCTGCCAGCAGATCTAAAACAAAATTAGCACAATTTAAAAATCACACCAAGAAGTGATTGGGTTTTTACAAACATATTGAAATGCAATCGGCTGGGACAGGGTTTATGTGGCTGGAGGGGTAATTAAAGTGGCAATTTGAGGTATTGTTTGGTGATGTCCAATCTCAGGAATGTTTTGTCAAGTGTTATAAATAATCTAGAAATAGTCTGGAAGGATCCTTTAATGGCTGACTCAGCTGGTGCTTCCCAAGAAGTTTTTCATTGGGACATGACTAGGGAGACTTAAAAAAAAAAAAGAGATATAATTTAGTATAATTTTTCCAAGTAATGAATCCCTGTGAAGTGGAGGACTGCCACCCCAGTTAAACCACTGCCACACAGTTCAGTTAAACCACTGCCACACAGTTCAGTTAAACCACTGCCACCACAGTTCAGTTAAACCACTGCCACCACAGTTCAGTTAAACCACTGCCACCACAGTTCAGTTAAACCACTGCCACACAGTTCAGTTAAACCACTGCCACACAGTTCAGTTAAACCACTGCCACCACAGTTCAGTTAAACCACTGCCACCACAGTTCAGTTAAACCACTGTTGCCTTTAAACCACTGCCACAGTTAAACCACTGCCACAGTTCAGTTAAACCACTGCCATGTTGACCATCTGGGAATCATTTCACATGAGGAAGAGCAACAAGGTGAATGATCTCATCCAAAATGCAGGTGCATGAGGAAGGCTCTGAGTCAATGAAGTCTCCCTTTAGAGAGAAATACTGTTAAAAGAGAATGTACAGGGAGTTCTAGAGCTCAGCAGCTGGCCTTCTCTTAGGTAGGATATTGGCCTGGGTGGGAGGAGGGTGGTCCAGGCCACAGGAGACCTGATGCTGCTCTTGGTTCACTTTATGTGGCTGTAGAACTTGGGGCATGTCCTTCAAACGCAGCCATTGAACTTCCAAAGTCTCCTGCATCTGTCAGAATCTTCACAAGAAGGAGCTGGTAACTTCTCACCTCACATCTCAGGTCTCTGCAAAGACCTGAGTGACTCTGGGGAGCAGGAGAACCTCCCCATGACTCTGCAGTGCTCTTTTGAATGTATTTGATGGGTCAAAAATGCCCCAGATGGTGATTTTGGGTGGGAAGAGATAGCAGATCAAAAGAGTGACTGTAGTTCTAATATGAATTTTCAGTAAATCAGATAAACTTCGATTACATACTGGATTAAATAACTTCATTTTTTAATTAGCCATCGAAAATTCCAGCCAGAACTTTCAGTCATAGCCCTCTCAATACAATCACTGCCCTCCTCATCCTCCACTCCTCCCAAATGATGCAGCTTTAGTTCTCTCCAGTCACTTGAGTAATAACATGGCAGGACATTTGACAACAAATCTGCCATTAGCATCTGCTTGTTTGTTTGTTTCAACATGGATTTGAAAACATGGGTTTTCCTACTGTTTTCAATTAGAAGGGAAAGCTGTACATCATGCGGGTGCCTGGCATAATTCAACTGATCATCTCAGCAGTCAATTAAATTTTAACTGCTTCTCCATTAAATACTTATTTTACCACAGTAAATAATTTAACATGTTTCCATTTAAAAAGGGTCTCACATCACAAAGTTTTCAATCTTCTTTTTTTTCCTATTTATTGAAACTGAAGTCAAAGAACTTTTTGCTTCAAGATTTTTTTGGGGGGGGGGGGGCTTGTGAATTTGATGCTGGGAACTCTGCAGATAGTTTTCTCTTTACTACCTTAGTAATATATGAAAATATTAGAAAGATAAAGTAAAAAGCCACCCCCACAAACCTGAAATCAAGAGAGAAAACCAAAATTTCTGCCTTGAGTTTCTATACAAAGTGTCTCAGTGATGACAATTGGTAATGAGCAGTATAATTCAAGTCCTAGAATTACTCTGATATACTTGGATCACTTTCCAGAACAGTCTTATTCAGTGTTGAATCTTTCTATGCTTGATCTTTCCCCCAAATGCACTTCACTTTCATTTTCTGTTGACTTTGAACAGAGGACCCTTGCTCTAAGGTGAGTAGCATTAAAAAATCAGTGTTCACTGGGAGTTACTTTTCCTGAGCAGACTGAAAGCTGAGAGTTCACCTCTGCAAAATGAGAACTGTCAGGTAACTTTGGTGAGAAACTGGGAATTGATTAGAAGAATATTTAGGAAAGAATATTTTTACCTGTCCTTTTTTTCCTTTTTTTTTTTTTCCTGGAAGGGATAAAATCAAAAGCATCTTTAATTTTACTTTGAGTATCTAAAATCTATAGCAATTACTAATGACATAAGAAAAGACTATAAAATATAGAGTCATCTAATTGTTCTGTTTGGAAGAGACCTTTAAGATCACTGAGTCCAACCAATGATCACCTCATCCAACCCCCTGCAGGGAGCAGGGCCATCTGCCCCTAGAGCAGGGTGCTCAGAGCCCCCCCAACCTCCCCTGGGATGGTGCCAGGGCTGGGGCAGCCACCACCTCTCTGGGCACCCTGAGCCAGGCTCTCACCACCCTCAGTGTACAAAATTTCTTCCTTCTCTCTGGTGTAAACCTCCCTCTTTCAGTTCAAACCATCACCCCTTGTCCTATCCCAACAGCTGCCATAGAAGTTATCCCCATCTTTCTTTTAAGAGCAGGATACCCAATTTCATTACCACCACTGTTGCACGACTCCAGGACAAAAATAAACCTTTTCCTGTCCTTTTTCCTCATTTGTTCATTGGAACAAGGACATCTGAAGTGCAGCACTGCAACAATTACAGCTCTCATCACTCGCTGAGCTTGGAATTGCTTGAGGCACACAGGACAGGACCATGCCCATTAAGATGCCAGCTCACATCCATGGGTCTTGGCCTGCTTAAAACTTACAAGTCAGGCTGGGAAAGGTCAACACCAAAAAGTTGTTTGTGCTGCTGGTTAATAGACTAACAAGCTTTTACAATTATGTAAATGGGCTGGAAAATATTCTGTGGACAAGAGTGTGCTGCAAATTCGTTTCACGTATTTATCTCATTAATTTCATAGCATGAGTTATGTTTTCTGAGCATCATCCATGAACATAAATTGCTTATCCTTCCATCATTGTTGTCTTCTCCCCCTTTTTTTGTCACAAGCTTCACTGGCCTGGGATTATCATCAACTCTTTGGAGCAGGGATATGTATTTGGACAGCATCCAGCACAGACCTGCTCTGGGTTTGCACTTTGTCACTATGAAAACACTACTCACTAGCAGTCCTATGCAGCATATGGGAAATCATGATAAGAATGCCTTTAAAGCCTTTTAATTAGATATGATGATGAATATAATGTCCTGCACAAAACATTCTCGAAGACCCTTGAGAAACTTTGTGGGTATTGGACCAGCTTAAAGGAAACCTGCTTATTTCTAATTAGTTTGTATTAATTGAAAGTTTTTTGAGGTTAGTCCTACATTAAAAGCAAATCTTCACGTTAACATTCATAGCTGTTGGCCTCAGGGATTCTCCTATGGAATAAGCAGGGTTGTATAAAAATAAGGTTTTCCATGCTTTGAGGCACTTAGTTTACATTTGGACTTAAACCAATTGTCTTTCTGGATAAAACAGAGGAATTGCTTAGCAGAGATGAAGGGGTGTTTGTGGTAAACATCACACTAAACCAGCTTGCTCTGACAGCAGAGATGTTTGGACAGGGGATTATATCCCTGGCTGGACCAGAGCAATGCTGCTGAGCAGAACCTGGGGGTTGCAGGCACCCAGTGATGTCCATCAAGCAGCAGCATGTTAGTGAAAAAAAAACAAACAAACCAACCAAACAACAAAGAAGCAAACTTTTTAAAACTGATTTTTAATGTATTTATCCTGATTTCACCACTGTTGGCCACAGAAACACTGTGGAGATGACTAGATAAATTTACTGGATCTTATCCTCTTGTGTTTGCTCTCTCAAACCATCAGCAGAGACCTTGCCATTGTGGTAGAAGATGACAAGGTTCATTTTCACTTGGTTGCATGGACATGAACATTTAATTTCACCCCATGGGTACTCTCAAAGGCCATGTCTGGGACTTTTTTCCAATATATATTTCTTATTTTGCTCACTGCTTTGGCCAGCTGGGGAGGGGGGGGGAAGCTTTGCACGAAAAGGAAAGCTCATTTTTTTCTGCTTTTCAGATAAAAATTACTTTTTGGGACAGAAAATGCAAGCTGAGGACCACAAAAAGGGCATAACAAGGAAGAAACTGGAGATGGGGAAAAAAAAGTTGCTGCTCAGAAAGCAGAGCTGCTGAGTAAACACTGCTAATCAGGGAAGTAAATAAGTATTTGACTAGGTTGGAGTAAATAAGCTTTGCAGGATAATCCCAGACAAGGTTTTAATAGTTTTTGTGTGCAATTTGGTATGCAAAAGGGAGACAGGAGAGAACTGGCTTAGCTGGGTCCAAACATAGCTCTTGATTCATGCCACCATGTCCTTGCAGCTCCCAGGCATCCCTATTCCCAGTGAGAGCTCCTGCACAGACCACACTGTGTGGTGTGGCCATGGCTTCTTCAGCACTTGCTTCCACAGATGTCCTGGTGGTGTGGGAGGGTCCTGGCCATGCCAACCAAACATGAAAATCTGCTGGGAGTTGTTCTGAGCACTCATTTCTTGGTCAGGAAGCTCCCAGCCCACAGCCCATGAGCAGTTTGGAGTCAGGGCAGCTGAGCTGGCTCCAGGTGTCTCCCATCCCATAAACATCATGCTCAGGATAAAGTGGGAAGTCTGGGGAGGATGCAGCTTTCTGCTTGGGCTGCTTCTGAGCCTGTTCCTCCTCAGGATGCCCTCAAGCTTCTTGTGTCCAGCTAGGGGGTGAGTGTTTGTTCACTTTATACTGGCATTGGTATTAGTTTAACTGTTTCACTGTCCTCATTCCAAGCTGTGGGGCTATTCTCCTTTTCCTTGATCCCTCCCCTTGTCTGGGGTGATAGAGCAACTGCTGTAGTTTATTTCTGGACAGAGATTAAATAGACAGTTTATCTGACATCCAGTTTTTCTTTGGGGTCTGATTTAAGTAGCTCACCCAGGACATTTGCCCACTTCAATCTGAAAGTCTTAAAGAGGTGAAGTTTTAATGGATTTGACCAAGTCAAAATCACCTTGATGCTGGGTTGGGATAGTCCATGTGCTGCCCACAGAGAGATAATGGTTCACTGCTGTTTAAAGTGCTTTTCTCTCTGTGACTTCCTTCTGTTTAGCATTCACCCAGAGCCTATTAAATGATGGAAATTGGGGATTGAGGATTTTGGTGGTTTGCTTTTTTTTTTTTTTTTTTTAATTCTCATTTTATTTTTGCTTATGCAAAATAATTGTAATAGTCCTTGAAAAGCTACTGTTTCCCAGGCCAGAAAAATGCAATTTAGCTGCCTGCTGACAAGAGCATGTTTCCCATCCAGTGGATTGGTTTTTTTAAGGTGGGTTTTGGTGGTGCAGCTGGAGTTATGTTCATGCTTCTGCCAACCCACCATTGGTACCTGCCCTCAGAGTTTGGCACATGGGACAGCTCTGGGCACAACATAAGCCCTGGGGACTCACCAGTCCCCAGCCTAACAGAGGATGCAACCCAAAGCCATTGGGAAATTCAGCCACAGCAGCATCATTTTGGAGTGGGCAGGTTTTGAGTTTGGCTCCTGGGTGGTTTGAGGACTGGGATATACTGGGGGACTCAATACAACCCTCTCTGCTCTGGCACGTAGCCACTGGTCTGTGATCACAGGGAAGGACTGAGCAAGAAAACACAGCTTGAAACAAAAAGCTCTGTGTGCAGAGCTGCTGATTTTTCAATTTTAATATCTCAATGGTTTATTTATTCAAATGCCTTGTGCACTTTATTTAATACTCTGTCTATAGCTTCTAGGGTTTTATTTAACATTCAGACAAGCAGAATAGAGTGGTCAGCTTCAAATGTAAAGGTTTTTCTTTGCTTTCCTGTAGGGAAAAAAATCTCTAAATGATATGAGAGAATAATTCAACTTTTTGGGGGGATAATAACTTCTTGGCAGAGACTTCATACCTGTCTCACTCTAATTGCAGGGTAGATTGAGACAAATATGTGAGGAAGTCCCAAAATATTCAATTTTTTTTGGACATAATAATTTCTTCTGCTCATAACATGATTTAGTTAGATTACTATATAACTGTATCTTACTATATAACTAAATCTCATGTGGATTCCCAGTGAAACAGTCTGGGAGTGGAGTGAGCAAAGCTGTTCAAATCCTTGCCATTCAGGTGCAATTTAAATTACCTGTAGATCTTCTGCTGAAATAAATTGTAGTTGTTTTCATCACTCTGGGCCACCAACTTACCTGTGAGGCCACCAGGGCAGAGGAGGAGGGGTTGGTGTGATCTCACCAGGGCATTTGCTTTATCATTTGTATTTTCTATCACACTTGTGCCCTGTTATCCTTACACCAATCCCTCACCACGTTGAGATTCTTCATTTTACAGGAAGGAGAATTTGTAGAAGGTCAAAGAAGATTAATAAGGGACAAAATGTCTAATAACTACACAGTATTAGACAAAAACAGAGGCGTGATCACTGCTCATACTGTGCTGTTTGATCTTATTACCCTGCATTAGCACAATCTGTAATTTACAACTTTAATAAACTCCCAACCTCTTTGGGCCAAGATATATGTTGCTGTGGGTTTTATTAGCTGCAGAATAGGAAGGCACTTTAGGCACCATAATTATACCTCATCCCTTTTAGGATTTTATTTTATTTTTTTTTTTATATGAGCATCTAAAAAGGGACAGTGTCAAACTACAACCTCCAGACAACGTGTGGTGACCTTCAGGTTTCCAGTGTCACTGCTATTGCCATCAAGAAAAGGTCACTTGGAACAGATGTTGGAGAAATAGAAGGCTCTGAGTATCAAAGTTCAAATGGTATTCTCTGCAGGTTATATTCACTACAAATTTGTTTTGAGTGCAGAAGGATTTTTAGAGGCTAAATGGGACTGGTGAGACTATGTGTAATATTCCCAGCTCTGCCTGTAAATTCAGAGAGTGATTTAAGCTCAGAATTTCAGAGAGAACTAACCCTTTTACCTTGCAATTCCAACTTGGAGAGTCCCAACAAGGTAGCACTTTGTTACTTGGAGTTCCAGGGTAATTACATGGATCCTAATTACAGCTGTAACTTCTATTAAACTTCATAAAACTTTCCCTCCAGAGTTACTCCCTGAGGTGACTATTTTCAATCACTCCTTTTTATTTTATGAAGCAAAATTTTCAGCTAATCTTAGGCTCTTCCTGGCTTTCTTCAGGTGAATGAATCTGGCAACAAAATCAAATATACACGGTCAGATTTTGCACTCACAACCAAATTGCTCAGAAAACTTTCTTGGGGTAGGTATCTGAGAGTTTTATTGGTACCCCCAGCCAGCCGGACTAAGGTTTTTGGCTTCTGTTTCAGCTGATCTGATTCACTTGGACACAATTTTGTGAAGGCAAATGATATCCACAGTCATAAAATGGCCATTTTATAGGAAATTCTGCCATTTTATTTTCAACCTTCCTGGCTCTTTGAAATATCTGTAACCTGGTGCTGCTACTGACTGGATTTGCAAGTCTGAACTGATGTGAATTTCTCAGCATTATAAAAAGTAATTAGTAAATAGTATTATTTGCTTCAACATACACAATCCTACTGTCTCTTCTATGCCTTAGGTGCCTTAATTCAGCTCCTCTTGGCACCTTTCTCTGGCCAACATCAGTGTGCTTCTTTTCAGAGCTCTTAGTAAGAATGCAAAGAGATGCTAAGATGTCAGGGAGACTTTTCCACGTTGTCCTTGGCTTTTCTAGTGCACTGTAATCTTCATTTCAAGCATTTAAACTCCTCCTGCCTCTTCTTATTTTGTCAGGCAGCCCGTGTGTCACCACCCTGCACAGGTGAGCTGGTTTTCTCTTGTGTGCATAGCACAAGTGAATGATACATCTTCATCTCAAGGCCTTTCTGGTCTAATCCATCCATCTACCTCTCATGTCTTCCACAGAGCTGTAGCACCTGCACTCATCCAGTGAATGGTGCTGGCAGTGGCTGCTGATGCTTAATCCACTGAAACAAGCTTTGTTCTCTGCTGCAAAGTCACCTTGCTGTCTTTGGTCTTTCCCCATGTACTTTATCTGCTGGGTAAATAAATCCTGCATTTCCATGCTGGTCAATAGATCTCATTCTTCCCATCATTTCTTTCTTTACCTCTGGTTTTTTTTTTCTTAGCCTGTGTGTTTTGAGAGGGGTTAGCAGTCACTTGTGTGTGTGATCAGAGCCATCCCCAGCAACTGCTGCTGCTCAATAGTTTTTGGAGAACTCCTGTTCATATGCTGTAAATTCTGGAGGTGCTTTTGCAAGTGCCTCCAGCAGGCACTGCCCAACATCCACCTGCCTGTGGCCTTTCAGCATCTGCAGTAGGAAGTGTGTGGGAGCTGCACAGTTAACCTAAATTAACCACAGGGCAGACAGAAGTTGAAAGCTGCAGAGCCAGGTTGAAGCTGAGTGAGCTGCTCTTTGTTCCTTTGTGTTTCATCCAGCTTATTAGCTCCTGATTATTGATTGCCCTAAGGTACAGTGGGTTATTTGTTAATTAAGGAATATCTGGCAATTTTTCTCTCAGCACATATATTCTTAATATCCCTCTTCCCCTTGGGCTGCAGCTCAGGTGTTGGATGCACCAAACATCTCCTCTCTGTGACTTGCCACTGCAGGTGCTGTGCAGCTGGGAGGGTCATGGCAGGAGGCTGGGAGCCACAGAGCTTAGAATCATGATGTGGTTTGGGTGGGAAGGGACCTTCCAAGGTCATCTGGTCCCCTGCAGGGAGCAGGGCCATCTGCACCTAGAGCAGGGTGCTCAGAGCCTCCCCAACCTCAGCTGGGATGGTGCCAGGGATGGGGCAGCCACCACCTCTCTGGGCAATCTCAGCATCAAAAATGTTTGATTTCCAATCTAAATCTCTCTTTTAGTTTCCAACCATCACCCCTTGTCCTGTCTCAACAGCCCCTGCTCAAAACTCTGTCCCCATCTTCCTGCCAGACCCCTTGATAGGCCCCCAGAATGTCTCCCTGGAACCTTCTCCTCTCCAGGCTGAACCCCCCCAGCTCTCCCAGCAGAGGGTTCCATCCCTCCCAGCATTGCTGTGGCTCCTCAGGACCTGCTCCAAGAGGACCATGGATGTCTTCTGCCTCTGGCAGTGAAGGGCAGCAGCTCCTTCCCTCTTTCCCCTGCTAGGTCAGTGAGTTTGTAGCTCAATTCTTCTCTCCCAGGAAGAGCAGACTAAGGGGTTAAGCAGCAATTGGCCTCGGGGCTGGAACAATATGCTCAAGCACCAGTTGTGAGTTTGGATTTGATTTCCCTGGCAGCCTCAGAGCTCAGCACCAGAGGAGCAGGAGGTGAGCAGTGCTGCAGGCAGGCAGCACACGTACCCATGCTGCAGCAAACCCAGCCAGGGCTGCAGGACTGGCAGCAGGGGGAAGGACACAGTGGAATAGCCAAGAACCCAAAGGGCAGGCAGTGAGCAGCAGTGCCAACCCAACTGTGCAGGGAGGCAAAGCTGGAACTGCTGGGCTCGTGGCCAGAGCCAGTGGGCACCTTTGCTGGAGGCAGAGGGAAGGAGGAACAATATGATTTTATACTAACCATGCAAAGCCTTGGCAGGAAAAATCATTCTCTTGTTAGCAAAGGCTGGGGTTTGCTCAGGGGTACTACCCCATGGCCTGTGGTGCTGGGCAGGGAGCTGGTGGGTTTGTGCTGGCTGCCAAATCAGCCTGGATGACCAGAGGAGGGTCAGCAAAGATGCTAAAAGACTCCTGTTCAGTCTCTAAAAGTATGTGGCAGATGCTGGTTATGTCACTGAATGCTGCTGCCCTGAAATGCAGCTGACTAGATCAGCACAGGAAAGGTTCTGCATAATAGGTATAGTTCAATTTCCATGCTTTGTTTAACTTTCTAAATCTAATTTGCTATTCCACCCACTACTTAATTTAATTTCCATGCATCTAATGACTGGAATACAGCATCACCCTGCTGGAGGGTAGCAAAAAGACCAGGTAGAGGTCAGGTGAGTGTCTGAAAACCATCCCAAATTACAGAGAACACTGATTGCTTTATTACAGGGTTTATCATCTTGTTTATAGAAAGAATAACTGAAATCATCCAACAATCACTTCCAGTGTCTCCCCATTTTTGGACTAACAGAGCTGGTATGGTGACAGAAGATGATCAGAACCTCTGTGTTTCCTTGCAGAACTTCAGTGTTTTGGTGGTGACAAGCAGAGTAATTAAAACTGGGGGAAGAACTGCAGGTAAATAATTTGCACTGAGTCATAGCATGCAAATATTTTCCTTTTGGGGCTTGAGCTGGCTCAGCCAGAAATCTATTTTGTGTGTTTTTATTATAGGTTTGTGTGTGTGTGAGAAACAAATTCTTCAGAGAAGCCAGGACGGGTTCATTTGTGGGTGATTTTTTTTTTAATGAGTTGGGTTTTTATTTTCATTTTGCAGACTTTGGAGGAAAATCAGTTAAGGTATTTTTAGCTTTTTAGATACAAAGAGTATGTTTTCCATTTCAGAAGTTGGCTGTCATGTTTCTGACACAGGTTTTCTGACACAGCTAGGAAAATGGAAGAATGGGGAATCCCAGCATGGAGCATTTAACAAAAAAAATGCCAAGTGACTGATGCAAAACTTTTACATTGGTAATATTCAGTCAAACAGTTGACTGGCTATTACCTGACTGGGCTTACACCATGGTTTGAGAGTCCAGAATATATGCAGTAAAAGCTTGTAAAATAACTATGTGATGACTTGGCTTTAGTCCCACATCTCCTACAAAATGAGGGGTTTATTGTATTTTTGAGCTATGACTGGTCCTCTGCTGCATTTGCATAGGTTTTATGTGCATAGCAGATTGTCTTGGAGTTTCTTAGTGCTTAAATCAGCAGGATACTGCTGGGAGCTAAAGCCAGGGAGTTTTCTCCCCTTCATTTAGTTTCCTTCAGGCACCCAGCACCATCCACACCTTCCCTCCCTTGGTGGGGACACCACACCAGCCAAAGCTCAGAGGTGCTGGGGGCTGGCCAAGAAACCACTGGGAGTCTGAAGCAGCCTGTAAGCTTTCAAAGCAGACAAGCATCACCCCGGGGTTGTTCACTGCAGGGCTCAGCTGTCTCTGGGGGAATGCATCACCAGAGAGGCTCCTTTCCTTGCTGCACCATCCCATACATCAGCACCAGGGCATCATATGTTACCCGAGTGAGCTGGAGCTCTCGTGCTGCATCACCCCAATCCATCAGCAGAGCAAGCTGTTCTCCCTAATGATATATTAGTGTAATAATCAGAGCAAGGCAGACCACTGATATATTGCTCAAAAGATGGCACCATTTATGGCAGTTAGGTTCCAGGAAGATATTCTGTCTAATTACAGGCTGCTGGCTGACTTTTACTGGCAAGAAAGTCAGCCAATGTACCCAGTGGATAATGGGAGCCTCTTGCCCAGCTTGGGTGGAAATTGTGATGGGGTTTCTGTTAGTAGAGCAGTAAATGTTCACTGCTCCTTAGCTGCAGTGCCCAGGTTTTAATTGGCCACTGGATATCTAGGGTTTTTTCCACCTCTTCCTCTAGGGGCTGCCATCAGTACCTCAAAGAAATATCTTTTTTAGAGCCATCTTTCTAGTTCTGTTATTTTTCCTCCTCAGTTTTCTAGTCCATGTTACAAAAGTGATGACTATTGCTGGTAACCCATCCTCAGACACCATCTTTTAGTTGTTTTATGTTCACACTCTGCTGTGGCACTTGGGCACCTTCCTGGTGCAGAGTCATTCGAGTCAGTAAATATGGGCAGAGAGCAGTTTTGATCTCTGGATTTTTTTTTTCCATTGGTTGGAAGTATTCTCATAATGGGGAGCAAACTGCTTGCCAAGTATTTCATGTTTCTAATGAGCACTATGCTTTTCCATAGTACAATTCCCCCTGTTAAATCCCAACTTTCTGAATCCCTACTCATCTGGACTTTCTACGGCAGCAAATTAATCTTATTTCATGGGAACAAAATTAAAGAGTTGAGATAAAGGAAAAAAAAAAATAAATCTAGGTTGTAGGAAATTTAGAAGTAGAAATTACCAAGTGAACAATAGTTCTTTTTATCCCTGGCTTCTGTGAGTCAGTGAACCACATTTCTGACACAGGTTTGTAGGGGTTGGCACTCTGTGGTGTGAGGAGAAAAATAGAGCTGAGGCATCACCTTTTCCACTGAAGGGCAATAAAATGATTAAATAGTCTGGGGGTGGCTTTAGTTCCTTTGATTCTGGAGGGTTTTTTCCCCCCAAATAAATGTATGAACTTCTGTTTAACATGAGAATATCTCTAATGGTAATTAATATCACTGCTGCTTCCATCCAAGGTCTCTGAGTGACTTCACAGGCAATTAATCCCACGAGGTTGTAAGTATTAATGCCATCCTTTACACAGATGAGATCCAAAGGAAAAAGAGCCTAATTGGCTGAAGCAAATCCATTAAAGGCAATGGGATGTGGGGAATCTGTGACTTTGAATCAGGTTTTAGTGCAAGATCACAGAGCAAAAGCTGGATGGGGGTCACCCACCCCCACCGTACCCCTCCCTGCTGGGCTCTGGTGCAGCACAACAAATCATGTTGTTGAATAGTAGAAAATCACCCTTAAAATGATGGGAAGAGTGGGAATTTGTCCCTGTAGGAAGGGAAGGTGGCTCTCTGCAGGTTAAAAAACAGCCTTTGGGGAGCTTGGGAGTGAGAGGTTTTGTGTAACATTGGGAACATATCACACCTGAGGCACAAACATTTTTCTCAGAGGTAATGTCCTTGACTCCTTGTCTGTGAAAAATGCTTGGGTGGAAAATCCATCTTGTTTCCTACCAGTTACACTGTCTGAGGCAAAACACAATCTCCACTAAATAAATCTGCTATGCTCTCAAGCACAGACACAGTCTTCCTCCTCAAAGTGAAATCACAGACTTGTTGAACCATGAATATGGTTTGGAGTTGATTTTGGATCACTGGATTCCTTGTAAGAACTGCCTGTTGCAACACACATCAAATCAACATGTCCTGCCCTCTGGGATTATTTATTTATTGCTTTTATTGGTATTTTTTATACTGCAGTGTCGAATTTATCTACAAAAAAAAGCCTGGAAGAGAAGGTTATTTTTTAGCATTCAGTTGTAGAATAGAGTGTAATGATGGTGCAGCCACCACCTCTCCATGCAGCCTGTTCCAGTGTGCCCTTGGTACCCATACCCTTCTCCTCCAGGTTGGAAAAAAAAAAGAAGTTTTCCATGATTTGGCTGAAATTTGGGTGGAAATCAGAACAGGGGGCAAGCTGGCATCCCTAGCTGAGCAGACATCCAGCTCTCCATGCTGCCCAGCTCCAGGCTTCTGGCTGGCAACCTGTCTCCTCCTTCCACTGGTTGATAGATGGGCTTCCTGGCTGGGGAAACAAATGGGTTTTGTCTGTGGTCCAGCATGACAAGCCTCAGCCAGTTGGAAAAGAAATCTCAGAGCCTGATGTAAAGGCTCATCAAGACTTTCAAAAACAAAACAGGTCCTCCAGGAGCTGTTCTCTGCACCATCTTGCCATTAAACCTGCAGTTTGCAGTAATGAAGAGCCTACTTAATAATGAATGTAAAAAACCCAGCCCTCCATAATTAATAAGGGGGTTGGAGCAGCTCATGATGCTCCTTGGGCACTGCCATGGAGCAGTAAAATAAATATAAGCATGGTACCTTAAAAATCATCTCATTCCAACCCCCCTGCCATGGGCAGGGGCACCTCCCACTAGAGCAGGGTGCTCAGAGCCCCAGCCAGCCTGGGTTTGAACACAGCCAGGGAT
>JAOEGS010013402.1:7284-26322 GCA_025447755.1 Corythornis vintsioides | reverse complement strand
TTCTTTTTGCCTCCAACATACTTGTAGAAGCTTTTCTTGTTATCTTTGATCTCCCTCGCTAGCTTGATTTCAAGGGAGTCCTCCTGGCCACACCATCTCAGATACAGGTCAGGATGCTGTTTGCCGCCTTGGCCACCTGGGCACATTGCTGGCTCATGTGCAGGGGGCTGTTGATCAACAACCCCAGGTGAACCACATACCGTTGGCCTTGGCCCATTGATCCAGCCTGATTAGATTCCCCTGTAGAGCCTTCAAACAGATCAACACTCCTGCCCAGCTTGGTTTTGTCTGCAAATTTACTGAGGGTCCCCTTGGTCCCCAAATCCATGTGGTTGATAAAGATATTAAAGAGAACAGGCCCCAGTACTGAGCCCTGGAGAAAACCACTTGTAACCAGCTGCCAACTAGATTTAACACTGCTCATGGACACTCTTTGGGTCCAGCCATGCCTCCTGTTTTTTACCCATAAAGAGTATAACTGCCCTAGCTATGAGGAGATGGTGTCTGTGCTGTGTATTTTTTTCAGCTGACGAAATGCCCACTAGCAATTGAAGACTGCTGAGCATGCTACTGGAACACATACTCTGGTTTAGTTTCATCTGACAGGAATCTAGTTTGTGCAGGGCAAGACCCCTCTGCATTGAGAACCATAATAAGTGGGGTTGTTGGAAAGGTCCACTTGACAAGTGCTTTCTTGATCCAAATTACAACGTACTACAGACATACCCTAATGGGTACTTTTGTCTATACATTCATCATATAGTGTTTTTCACAGAGGGTGGTACTTTTTTGCTGGTTTCCAGTCTGCCCCACATGCTGCCTACACTGGTGCATCTCAGTGCAATGACATTTCTCATCAAGTGACCATAGTAAGAACTAATTTCTCAGGCATAGCTGAGAGCGATGGTTACTGATTCCACATTAATATAGCACATGAGCAGAAACACTGAACAATTATCTTGCTAGTTGATGACTGACTCAAAAAGAACCCCTTTCCTCAAGAGCTGTAAAATACATGTGGTTGTAGCTCCTCAGTCTAGGAAGTGCCTGGACTAATCTAAGGCTTAATATTGACACCTCACCTATGTGCTGGCATTTTGTAAAACTTGGGGCTTTACATGGGCCTTCCCGTGGGGACTCACTGTTAGCACTGGAGGCTATGGGGCTTCAGGCCATGGCTCAAGAATTTTACCTGGTTTCCCTGTAGCTAATCATATCTGTTCATATTGGTGCTGAAACAGAACTAGTTCATGGGTGTATAGGTGGTTAAAGTAGTTATTTGATTCTACTGTTAGTAGAGCAACAATCAACCTTTTGCAGTCGACATTTGTACTAAATGGCATCAATCTTACTAGGCTAAATACAGAAGGTGAAAACTTATCATCTCTATGACTACAATCTACCTTTATTACAGCCAACTATTCAATATTTGTCTGCTCTGTCGTTGAAGCCATTATGCTTACACTAAACAAGAAATGCTAAAGACTGTGGGTTGTTTGGAGGAAAATTATGAAAATGGAAGAAGTTCCTCTTGAAGTATATATGAGGGCAAGTTAAAATTCTTCAGCACTGTGAAGGTAGTATTTGTAGGCTTGAGGTGAGTGGGAAGAGACCTGTGACGGACAGACCATTTTTGATACTCCAGATGATGCAAGTCACAAAAAGAATGTTGAAAGAAATGTTGTAACAGGTGAACCCATGTCTAGGTCTCAGTTTTCAATCTGAAAGAATATATCAGACAGATACTGATGGATGAGACTGAATTTCCTTAGAGCAATTCAGTCAGAGCAGGACACTGACTCAGATCGTGAGGTGCAGAGGAACAGGCAATGAGCTGCAAAGACAGGAAAATCAGTCTGTCTGGGCAGTAATTTAATTAGTATTCCTTAATGCAAGACAGCCTGATCAGTGCAGGTGTGCTCAACAATACTATCCACACCATTCCCTGGAGCTTCCTTTCACTCTGTTGAGCAGAGAGTGAAAATGTGGGTGTTTGCAAGGATGAGTTCCCTGTCTATTGAAGTGTTAATATGTGTCACCCATATACAAGATGGTGGCACAAGGCAGGAAGAATGAAATGAATGGTTAACAGCACTGACGAGATTTTAAAACAGTGAGATGAGACAGGATCTGGTTTATATTAGCTTGGAAAGTTTATTCATATTGGTGATGCTGCTAAATAATTTTTGGAAGAAGATAAAACAATGCTTAAAAAGGAAATCTTGAAAAGAGGCAGAATCTTAATATAGTCAACAAAAACTCAATTTTACACAGAAAATCTCTTCCTGATGCCGAAAGAAATACATGTTCTCTTTGTAAGAATTTTGTTTCATTACTATCACAGTGGAACTGCACAAAAGCTGAACAAAGAGTAGACTTTGTATTAATTGAAACAAAATAAATCCTTACAATAAAACTAATGAATAAAAATGTAAGAATCTGTTATGACCTCTTTATTTGTCTGATAGTTATTCATAACTATCTTGAAGATTTTGGAAGCATCTGCAAACCCTTTAAGCAAACTGAGCACAACCTGCTGAGAACTACACTGAATTCACTGTGGCTTTGCACAGGGACAGTTTCTCTACATTAAAAAAAGTGCAAAATCAGAAGAGGGTCTACAGAAGAAGACCATTTTTTTCCTGTTCCATCTTCCCTAGTCATTAACAATTTGTTCACCTCTTCACTACAGCTGATTTGAAGACTGTTATCATTTCTGCCCTCAATTTTCTTTTCTGTAGACTAAACAACATCAATTCCTTCCATCTTTACACATGGAACAAATATTAGAGCAGGCGTCATCTGGCTGTGTAGATTTAGGATTAAATATTACCTTTATCCTTAAATGTGAGTAGAAGATACAGATAATTTCTTGCTTTCGTTTTTCTTTCTCTGTAAGTTACTTGAGGCTATTGTGACCAGAAATTATGTGACCCATTGAAAGAATATGTTCTAACTATCTTGTGTTTGTAATATGGTGCAAGGAAAATTTTGCATTGTAGAGCTAGCATACGTGTTATTTTGGTGCTTGTCTTCTGGAGTAATCAAGCCTTTAAAAGACATTTGCTACTGTTTGACAGTCTTCAATTTATGTAATAATATATGTAATGAGGTGTTTCATTGCTTCTTATGGTCTCTGTACAATTTAAAATGGGTTCAGAAGAGAGATATATTAAGTGTATAGCATCTGACAGATTTTTATTTCTGTAGTACTTGCATTGCCAGTAATTCTATCACTTCCTTTCAGCACTATGGCATTTTAGCAAGCTGTGATTTATTGTAGTGATATAAAAATATTTCATATCCAAATTGCTCTAGTATATCATGTTATAAAGGTAAAAAGAATTCTGGGTATGACATAGGTAATAATAATGCTTTATGGTTCTATAGACACTTTCATCAATGTTAACTGCTTGACAGCTGCCAGGATAAAACTTGAAGTAATCTCTGCCTTCTGTAAGGCTCCTGTAACCAAGCTTTTATTTTTATTTCCTCACAGTGAAATGGGTTTTTTGATTCTCAGACCTGAATCACTGAGTGTGTCATCTTTACCAGGCTTGACCTTTGTCCATATTGTTTCACAATGCCATCAAATTACTTTTCTTGAGTTTTTTTAATGTATCATGGTCAGAGTAAAGTAATGCATTTAAAGCCAAACTTTAATCCCATAAAGACTAAGAAATGACACCACTTCATTTCATACATTGTCTGAATTATAAAATAGTTAAAAGCTAGAAAATATCAGGGACATTGTGATTGCACGTAATTCTAAGAGCCCATAGTTTAAAAAAATTCCAACACTGTGAAGTCCACAAATTTTAAGTCATTATATATGGCCTTAATGAATAATGGAGAAAGAGGTTTATAGGGAGTTTTGTTTGTGTTTTTTTGTCTTTTCCTTTATGTGACTTCAGAAAGATGGTGTGTGTTGTATGCGCTGTCTCTTCTGTTAAATCACTTGTAAAATGGCTTAGACTTCTCCTGTCATCTGGTGCACTTATGAAAAATAAATGTGTCCCACACTCCGGATAAGTGTCTTCCTTTTTGAGAGTAGTTTTTAAGCTTTTTAAATTTTGTATCCAAACACAATTTGCAGTGTCACCCTTTCCACTCTAATGGTCAAAGCATTTACTTAGGTGATACCAGCAATGTGTTTTCAAAATAGTGCAGCTGGAGCCAGGACCATTTTTGCTTTGAGCACATTTGTTTACAGGATATCAGAGCTCGGTGCAGTGAGCATTTAGCACATAGTCATTCATTTTAATTCTGTTTTTCATAACGTGTGCAGTTGCATAAGATTCCTTAAAGGCAGAGAAAAAAACCTAGCAGTAAATCCTAGCTGAAGAAAACATATAGATAGTTTATTTGAAAGGCAAAAAAAACCCTAAAACTTCTTAGCATCTTAAAAGTATGTGGGTTTTTTTCTCCTGTAATTATAATTTACAATAAAGATTCTAGTTCTGAGAACACTTTTGCACATCCCTTAACTATGCTTGCGCTCTCTCACATCTAAAAGTACGTAGGTACTTGAAAAGGATGTCTGCAATGAAAAAAAAAAAGGTTCCTGTAATGGAAACTTCTAGGCTGATAATGTCCATAGGTGAGAACCGGGATATAAAGCCTGTGGCTCTAGGTTCTTAAGAGAAAAGATAATTCCTTCCTTAAAAACATGAATGGAAAGTAGGAAAAGTTGTGAAGTAACATCGTGTCACATGACTATGATGAAGAACTGCTCCATGCCACAGATCCTCCCCTGCTACCACACTCTCCCAGGCACAAATTCAACACAGCAAGAATGGTAATTGGTGGTTTTCCATAATATCACTTGTTTGACCAGTGTTATGGTCAGTCATATGAAAACTCCTGTACAGTGATCCTTGTTATGAATTTCTGTGTCACAGTATCTAGAAAGGTATGATGGTTTCTCACACGAGAAAAAATCAGTATCTGGACTAGCATGATAGAATAACTGCATGTATTGATATTTTAGTGTTGTTTATGTGGGTTTTACAACACTCAGACATGCTATTGAAGCTATTTTTTTCTATTTGTTATATATTATAAGTTGTTTCTCACTATTGAAATGATTTATTTTATAAAAATTCTACCTGAGACACCTTAGCAAAATCTACATTTTGTGTTTAGTAATTTGTTGCAACAGTCATCCTTGTCTTTTTTTCTTTGTTTTGTTTTTTTTGTTTGTTTGTTTGGTTGTTTGGTTGGTTTTTTTTGTTTTTGTTGTGTTTTGTTTTAGGGGGGATTGTTGCTTTGTTGTTTTGGGTTTTTTTTTTTTTGTAGTGCTGGTAATGAATTGTGATATGACTGCGTTATTTTTGAGAAAGGAAATCTAGGTATTTTGGAAATAATTCTGATTCTCAGTTTTGAATAGCTGCACTGATGGCAGTGAGTTGGTGCCAGGTGCCCACCAAGCTGCTCTATCACTCCCCTTCTCAGCAAGATGGGGAGAAAATAAAATGGAGAAAAACCTCTTCTGTCATGGTGGAGGTAGTTTAATAAAAGAGAAACAAAGGCCACATACAGAATCAAAGAAAAACAAAAGAGTTATTCTCTGCTTCCCATCAGCAGGTGATGTCCAACCCTTTCCCAGGAAGCAATGTTTCAGTAGGCACAATGGTTGCTCTGGAAGACAAATGCTGTAGTAACCAATGAACCCAGTACTCTTATTTTCTCTTAGCTTTATTGTTGAGCAGATGACATATGGTATGGAATATTCCTTTGGTCAGTTTGGGTCAACTGTCTTGCCTATGTCCCCTCTCAAGATCTTTCTCACTTCAAGCCCATTGGCCTTGAGGTTGAGGAAGGTATATATGTTGGAGAGACAGCTTTAATGCTGTGGGAGCACTACTCAGCAGTGGCCAAAGTGCTGCTATCAACATTATCAATGCCTTTCTAGTTAAAAATGCAAAGCACAGTAAGTACTAAGAAGGCTCCTACAAGAAAAGTTTACTCCACCTCAGCCAGACTTAATACACCTTTATATTTACAAGTCAGATGTACTCTAAAGGTACCTGAAGGATCTCAACAGTGACTTTCCATTGTCAAAAGAGAAACTAAGATGTCTGACATTAAAAGCTGGGATTTAAAAATTTTTGGTAAAGGAGCTTTCAGCTATTGGAGAACTTTTTGGCATTGTTTTTAGATTTCACAGGGATAAGCTAGTGGAGTGTTTAAAAGATTTTTAAGAGTGATAGCAACCCAACCAACCCCGAGGACTACACAAAGCATTTTAAAACAAGACCTTCTTAAAAAGTACATAGAATATACGTAATGCATGGAAATGCAGTTGTCGGGAACAACATGCTCATACTACTGTCACTTCTCAATATTTAATTCATTAGAAACTCGTGCTGATTACATGTTTTCCACTTGACATTTGTGTTCACTCTATTTCCTGTGAAACAAGACTGCTAAGACTTAACAGTAAAAATTTGATCTGTGTACGTCAATGTTTAACTGTTTTTTGGTTTTATTGATATGAAGCACTGTGACGTGAAAAAGTGGAAACAGCATGGGAAATTTAAATTGGTCTGAATAAACAGAACATTGTTAAATGTTCTGAGCAACCTAATCAAGTTGAAGATGTCCCTGCTCATTGTAGGGAGCTGGATTAGATGATCTTCAACAGTCCCCTTCCAACCCCAACCATGAAAAACAATCAAATTTGTGACTGTGAGAAGAGGAACCTGGTACAAATAGCTCAAGGACTGGGCATATTAATATAATTTTACTGGTAAATACTTTCAGAAACATCACTTCACATTGTGTTTTATATGCTGAAATGCATATAAAGTATTTGTATAGAGTAATTGTAACACCATTGAAACTTCTGTTATTTCTTCAGTCTTTAGATTTCTTATACTTTGCTGAATGCCATATTTTCTCTATGTCTGGAAGCATACCTTAATTACACAGTGTTTTGGATGGTGCATTTCACAGAGTTTTGGTTGACAAAGTAATGATTTGGATGGTGAAACTGATTACAGAATGCAATTTTTATTATTTAATCCATTAAATTCCAAATAATCCTCATTAGAGGTCCAAAAGCCTTATATTGATTATGAGTTTTCAGTTCCAAATGTACTTTGGTGGATATAAAGCAGATCTCACAAATGCTACCTGGAAGCTGATTTATTTGTATGTTGATTTTTACATACCTTAAAACATGGCCTTAGTTTCTAGCAGAATCAGCAGCAGAATAGAAACAGAGAGATGTTTCTCTCATTGTATCTTGGGATATGTTAATGGTATTCTTAGAAATAGAGAAATTTTGGCTTGGCAAACTACTGGTGGCATCATTCCCCTCATTAAAACATCAGATTGATAAAGTCCATATACTGCTCTGTTCCAAAAATGTTCAGGCTTCTTTAAACATTAGCATTCTTAGTATTTCATTGGCACTGCAGACTTATAAGGAACTCACTTTTTATAGATCTCTTCTTTCACATCTTTCCTTCCATCAACTTGACAAGTGAGAAAAAATTCACCCCTAAGATTGTCAGTTGTGGCTGCTGCTGAAGGCAAGGGATTACAGTGAATACTTAAAATTCAGTTCCAAGAAATCTTTTTCCTTTTTGGGGCGATGCCCTGTCTTTCTCCCAGATGACAGAAAAGACAGCACTTTTTTAGATTTAACAATGTTCTGTGTTACAATTCTCTAACTTCAGACAGCATAGCCAGGGAAGTGACAGCTTTATATGTATCCCTTTATAGAAAACCTCAGTAGTGTTGTAAATCTGGAATTTATGCACAACTGTTGTACTTATATATTTACGTAGAAGCAGAGTGATGCAGCACGTGGCTTGCAAACTACTGTTTTCACACTTAGGACACAAATTTTTAAGTTTGAGCTGGTAAATCTTGAACATGAAGACAAAATTGGTACTCGTTTCATAAACATGTTGGTTATGTCTATTATGTCTCACGCAGCAAATGTTCCTCTAGAGGATAAACATTGTCATCCACAGCTAAATTGGTGTCTTTTAATGACATGGTTCATAAATTATAATGTAATTAGGAAATTAGATTTAAACCATTTAGAAAAGCAAAACAAGTGTTTGAAATGTAAATTAGAACTTGAATCTTTTTTCCTTCCTCTTTAGCATCAGTGTAAACTCAGTTATTACAAAGTGATGTTTGCCTTTGTCAAAGCAGGATACTCAAGAGCACATGAGCGGAGCGTCGATGAAGACTTCCAGCAGGGGTGTCCTAGCTGACTGACTTTTTTCTGTCTTCTGTCTGTGATGCTTCACCATTAATTGCATTTTCTGTTTGAGTAGGATTTTTACATTTGGAAGTGAAGCATTTGTACATTTGGCAACATGTAATGATCAGCTTGAATAAAAATGTTTTTCTCATGAGACTAAGAATACACATGTGGTCTTTTCTGCCAGAAGGTAGAAGCACTAGAAGAGACATTTCATAACTATGATCTGATCAAATTTAAACTTATTGATCCTCTTACCAATTCAAAGATAGTGTCATGGTTCATACTCCTTCATTCAGACCTGGAATAGGTCAGCATGATTACAGATATTATTACAAGTCGTATTTCAGCCATGAAATACGAATCAGCAAAATTGTCAGGTGTTCCAATCCTGACTTGTAGACAAAAATAAGATGACCATGGTTTTCAGATCAATACATTATAAAGAACTCCTAGCAAACTGACACAGGAGCTGGTCATCTGTGAGGGACAGCTAGAAAACAGGAACAAATTCATACTGTGGCAAGCCAGGATATAGTTAAGGCTTGATGTTTCCTTTCCTTCACTTCTTTTCCATTTCCACTGAATTTTTCAGAGATTTACAAGAAGTCTTACGTCATTTGCCTGCACAGGAGCAGAGATCAGTGGCTCAGTTGCTGGTCCCATATGTATTTTTTAAAAGTTACCTTTGGGAAAGTAAGTGATTAGTCTTCACTGAAACAGCTTCCAGCAGTACAATGACAACAACGGACCCTATTGCCTCTGCTATTAAGACATCAGGAGGCTAAGAAGAAATCAAGCGCAGCTAGCTTATTCTGAATGAAAGCAAGGTCAATACTGTGCTTTGATATGATGCTTTGACCATATGTCTAATATACTGTTTCCAGCAGTATACAGACTTTTGTATTGGTTTGTGAAGTCTGAAATTGTATAACCAGGTAGCATCAGTATTTAACATTTAGCTTGCCTGGAAACTTTGTGTCTTCTGGCTAGATAAGGACCTCATAAAGCAAACAGTGAATTTTGTTGAGGTCTTGAACAAATCTCATCTGCTTCACTTGTAGGTGACTATCTGAGGCTGTTAGGATCCTATCAGTCACTGAACTATCCATCTTTACATCTACTTTTCCATAATCATTTTCTAAGTCATGAATTGTCTGATTTGAATGAGGTAGAAGGCAGATGTCCCTCCCTAAACCTCTGCTTTTAGCTCCTACTAGTGTTGCCTTTCTATATCTACTTAGCAGTAATGTCAGCAAAACAAGCAAATGTAACAGAAAGTATCTTTTTGAAGGATTTTCCCAGGCATTCACAACTACAGAAGATAACCTGTTGCCTTAGGAAAACAAACAAACAAATAAACAAACAAAACCACACCATTTCTTACATATGAAATCCCAGCTGCTATCAGTAATATCATGCAGGTATTGGCTATAAGATTGACCATGTGCGCAGGATTCTGGAAAAAACAGTTAAAATCAATTAAATTATTTGCTTAATTCTTAAATTTTAGTCCATTAACTAGTTGCAAATTACCTGTATATTCCATGTTCCTCATAAAAATATTAACAGTTGAAAAGTGAGGTTGGTATTTTGCGGATTTGGCTTTCAAAACAGCCTGGAAAGCACAGCAAGAAACTTAGGAAGAAATTGTCTAAAAAGTAGCCAGAAAATACACATGGATGTAGGGTGCATGGGCTAACAAAAGTGCTGAATGTCTGACTTGATTTCAGGTGTCACCAAAGCTACTGTTGACTTCAGGCGGCCTTAAATCAGGAGTAAAACTGATATCAAAAGCTGCATTATGACCTAGTTCAAACTACTATCACCACAACACCAGAAAATAATATGTTCATCTACATCATATCTTATTTTCTTAGGGACTTTGCATCACTTTTAGCCCCATCTAATGATCAGTATGATAAATTCAGTAGGACTTGGAGTATAAACTTGATCTAGTTTATCCTGGAAATAAGGGTATAATTATGAAGGATAGAATCAGTGAAAAGACAGGAACCTTATGTTTATTTTGTATGGCTTTATTGTCCCAAGAAATTCCAACAGCACAAAAAGACTGAAGAAATTGTAAGAACAAGGCCAAATTGCATTCAGAAATATGTATTTTAGTCCTGCCTTCTATTCCCATTTTTATTTGGAAGCAAAGAAAAGAGTTACTGAAGTTTTCCGGTGACAACACCTAGCCCTAGTAGCTACTATTATTGACTCTGGAAGGATTTGGAATCACAACGGATGACATAAAATACAGTCTTTACTCAAATTCTAGTTGATCAGATACAAATCTTAGAATCATAAAATGGCCTAGGTTGGAAAGAACCTTAGAGACCATCTAATCCAACCTCCCTGTCATGGGCAAGGATGCCTCTCAACTAGACCAGGCTACACAAGGCTCTGTCCAACTTGGCCTTGAACACCTCCAGGGAGGGGGCAGCCACAACATCTCTGGGCAATTTGGTCCAAAGTCTTGCCACGCTTGTACTGAAGAATTTCTTCCTAAGATCTAATCTAAATCTATTCTTCTTCAACTTAAACCCATTTCCTCTTGTCCTATCAGTCAAAGCTCTTGTAAAAAATCCCTCCCCAGCCTTTCTGTAGGTTCCCTTCAGGTATTGGAAGGCAGCTATTAGGTCCCCGAAAGTCTTCTCTTTTTAAGATTGATCAATTCCAGCTCCTGCAGCCTGTTCTCATAGCAGAGGTGCTCCAGCCCCTGGATCATCCTTGTGGCCTCCTCTGAACATGCTCCAACAGATCTGTGTCACTCTTATGGTGGGGACACCAGAACTGCACGCAGTATTCGAGGTGGGGTCTCACTAGAGCAAAGGGGAAAATCACCTCTCTTGTCCTGCTGGCTACACTTCTCTTGATACATCCCAGGATGCAGTTGGCCTTCTGGGCTGCGTGAGCGCACTGCCGGCTCATGGTGAGCTTCTCATCTATCAACACCCCCAAATCCTTCTCTTCAGGGCTACTCTCAACCCACTCTGTGCCCAGTCTGTATTTGTGCCTGGGATTGGCCCGACCCAGGTGAAGGACCTTGCATTTTGACTTGTTGAAGCTCATGCAGTTTGCACTGGCCCATTTCTCAAGCCTATCAAGGTCCCTCTGTAGGGTGTCTCTTCCCTCAAGTGAGCCCACAGCACCACACAGCTTGGTGTCGTCAGCAGACTTGCTGAGGGTGCCCTCAATGCCATCATCCATGTTGGTGACAAAGATGTTGAACAGCACTGGACCCCGAACAGAGATCTGAGGAACACTGCTTGGCACTGGCCTCTATGTGAACATGGAGTAATTGACCACAACTCTTTGAGTTTGACTATTCAGACAGTTCTTTATCCACTTAGTGATCCATCTGTCAAAGCTGTGTCTCTCCACTTTAGAGACAAGGATGTCATGTGGGACAGTGTCAAACACCTTGCACAAGTCCAGGAAAATGACATCTGTTGCTTTTCCCATGTCAGCCAGCACTGTAGCTTTGACATAGAAGGCCACTAGATTAGTCAGGCATGACTTGCCCCTGCTGAAGCCATGGTGGCTGTCACCAACCATTTGATTATTTTTTATGTGCCACAGTAGAGCTGCCAGGAGAATCTATTCCTGGAAGAGGTAAGGCTGACTGGTCTGTAGTTTCCTGGGTTATCTTTGGCTACTTTTTTAAAGATGGGAGCTATGTTCCCCCTTTTCCATATCTGTGGGAACCTCACCAGATAGCCAGGACCTCTCAAATATGGTAGCTAGTGGCTTAGCAACTTCAGCCGCTAGTTCCTTCAGGACCCATGGATGTATCTCATCAGGTCCCATGGACTTTAGCACCTTCAGGTTCTCTGGGTGTTCCTGTATCTGATCTGCTCCTACCCTGGGTGGTTCTTCATTCTCCCAGTCCCAGCCAACACCCTCTGTGACTTGGGTGGTATGGTTTGAGTGGTAAATGAGATACTTTATTTCAGGAAGAAACAGGTGCAAAACGTTTGAAGGATTAATAAGCTTTTTATTTTCAATTATTATTTGTGTGAGTTCATGTAGGCATAACCATTTTTATGAATGTTCATAGATTACATATCTCCATTCTTTTAACTTTTATTTGGTTTCATTTTCCTGACGTGTTTTGACCACATAGGAAACAGGAATAGTAATATCAGACTTCAAAAAAAACACAGAGAGACAGGGATAAATCACTTTGATTGGACTGGAATATTCTTTGGAGACCAAAGGATTTTTTTTTCCTGCAGAAGGACTAAGTAGGTGTTTCAGAAGTTGTCAGTCAAGAGACACCTAAGAGCTAATAACAGAACTATCTCACTCTTCTCTCAGTGTGGCAGAATAGTAGCCTAAGAGATGAGTACTGCAGATAGGGAACTGGTTTTGGAGTTCAACTGCTTCACTGATCCTTTTTTTTTTTTCCCTGAATGTATTGTCTGTGTTACAAGAACCATGATTATTTGGCAAGATGAGAGTTCCCAAAAGCCTTCATGGTTTCATTAGCTCAATATGTAGCTTTGACGTATCTGCCATTATATCCAGAGATCATAAAGGAGCATTTCCTATTGAATTGAAGGGGAAGAGGCATTGGATCAATGTGTTTACTTTTGTGTTTACTCATAATTATTCACAAAAATTTCAACAGAAGATCTTAGCAGTAGATTGAATTGGAGAGGAAAAGGTAATAAGCCAGAGTACTCACTCACTCACTCACTCACTCACTCACTCACTCACTCACTCACTCACTCACTCACTCACTCACTCATTACACTACAAGCACTTTTACATTAGGCTCCGTCATGTTACTTTATGTTATTGAGGATTAGGCAATGAATAACATTGATTAGAAGATTATCCTCTTTCTCTGTAACTGGAGCTAGACATAATTTTTTATTGTTTCATAGTCTACACTCCTTAATCTGCTTTTCTTCAAGGCTTTTTCCAGTGATTTAAAAGGGAATCTGGTATGTTTTTAAGAACCAGAGATGGTACAGGGACTAGCACAGAGCCTATAAGATGCTAGTATCAACAAGAAGTCTGACTCTGGAGAGGCATGGTCTGTGATGTGGTATTAAAAACAAAACAAAACAAAAACAAACACAAAAAAACTCCAAACAAGCAACAAAAGAAACCCCCACAACTGATCTGAGCCCTTATGGGTGCAACAGGACAAGCAGATTTGGAAACTTTATTAACTGTAAGGATGCCCTTTTGCATTGCACCTAATATGACCTCATTCTAGGATGTTGCCCAAAAGAAGTGATCCCATTCTTTCTTCTCTTTTCCTGTACATCACAAGAGGCAAGCTTCATCTGGTCCTTTATGTCATATGAAATAATTCTACACTATGCAATAAGTCAGATAAATCTGCTGATCTGTTAGAGAACGAACCCTTCTATTTTCTACATTAGTTATCTGGTGGATCAGTGAACCAGAAAAGCTCATTCTCAAAACTCCTAATTAATAGATCCAGTTTTGCATTGGTGAAGGAAAGACAAAGAGTAGAAATGTGGGATAGCAAGAGATTCCTATTGTCACGTAAGATTAAATAGAACGTGTCGAGGCATTCTGAAACATAGCAGGTAGCTTTCTAGGACAGACCCAATTCTAGGATTTCATAATCTGTCGGAACTTTCTGTACCTTTCTGTTTCAGAGATATGTAAACACTTTTTGTATTTTTCTTTCCAAAGCATTTCATAAAAATGACTAATTCAACAACATGATTCCTTTCAGGATCAATTGTAGATCCTGGTGATGACTTGATCACACTGCTTTCTGTGCTGTTGCCAGCTTCCTTTTTTTTGCTTCTGTACCACTTCTGGTATTTTGTCAGGCCTACACAATGGATCTGACTGCAGTGAGGTTTTTGAATGGAGAGAACTTTTCTTCCTCACACAACTGAAAATGGAGACAAAAAGAGTGGTAAAAAACTGTTGGTTTTGTTTTGACCAAATATTCAGGTAGTTTTGCTGAAGCATGCAGCTGTGCTCACACATGTACAATTCTTGCTCACAGCTTTCTTGCTGCTCTGCTTTTTCCTCAGAACTCTCACCTGTAGCACCAATGAAAGTTATATTATTGTTGTATTATTAAAGGACATACCAAATCAGGAAAAAAATAGCTACTACTTGCATAATTTTAATAAGTTTTTATTTAATGCAGTTTTTATGCTGGAGTGATTAGACCCCAGTTCAGGATGCCCCCATACAAGAGACATGAACATACTAGAAAGAGACCATCAAAGTGCTGCAAAATGATGAAGGGACTGGAATATCTCTCCTAGGAAGAAATGCTGAAAGAGCTGGAACCATTCATCATGGAGATAAGAAGTCTCAGGAGGATCTCACTGATGTATATATACTTGAAAATACCTGAAAAGTAAGTGCAAAGACAATGGACCCAAGCTCTTTATAGTGATGCCCCATGACAGAAGCAGAACCAATAGGCACAAACTGAAACACAGGAGGAAGCACTTTGTCAGTATGAGGGTGACTGAGTGGTAAAAGTTGCCCAGAGAGGTTGTAGAGTTTCCACCCTTGGTGATATTCAAAAGCCACCTGGCCATGGTCCTGGGCAACTATTTCTAAGTGTCCCTGCTTGAGCAGAGGTTTGCACCAGATGACCTCTGTCTCTTCCAATTTCAAATGTTCCATGATTCTGTTAACCTTCTGTTTTTACTGATAGTTTGAACTTACTGCTTATGACCCTTTCTGAAGATAAAATGCACAGTAATATGATTTCCCAATGTGTCTGGCTATTCTGTGTGATTCATCCACAAGAAGAAATACCAGAATTATTGCCATATGCACTCTGTCTTTAATCTTAGAAAAATAAACACTGAAGCCATTGAGGGTGAAGCAAACTGTTCAGTTTCCTAAAATAGAACAATCAACATGTTATCCTCTTCTTAATCATAAAGAAGTAACTGAAGAATTCTCTGCTAGTAATTAATATGGAAAAAGAGAGAAACAAGGCAAAACCTATATGAATGTGGAGGCAATTTAGGAAAACTTTTGCAACATGTAGTTAAACCCCCAAATCTTCAATGTCCTGTACTTAAGAGTTAGCTCCAAGAAAAACACTGTGATCTAGCTGCCACGAATATGACTTTCAGTAGCCTTACCAAAGGCTCTATCCATCAAATTTAAGGGCATGGCAAAGGAAATCGATTCATTTCTGCACTACTTTCCACTGAATGACTTTCCATTATGAAATTCATAAAATAAACAGTCTGAATGCTGCATTACTGTGGCTACTACTAGTTGGAATTGGATAAAACCACTGCAGTTTTTCTCAGGCTTTTAGATGAAGTTATGGTCTTTGTGGTCCATCCTCTCTAGATGACTGTCACTAGTTCACTGTGAATTATTATTACATATAGACACCACATACTTCATACAACAAGGAGTGATAGCTGAAGAACATCTAGGACTTTGGGATCTTGCCTCCCCAACTTGAGTCCTCATGATGGAAAAGCACTGTTGGAACAATTTTTGATATGTCTTATGATGGTGTATGAATTGCTGTTTGAATTTGTTTTCCAAGTTTAAGCTTTCTAGTTATTTCAATAGCAGAACAGAAATAGGGTTATAGCTGAAGTATAGAATCAAAATCACTGTAAATGTTCAAATTACAGGTTGTACAGTATCCTCTGACAGCACATAATTTCTCTGTAGAACATTCCTCCAAGGTTTTCTGTAATCCAAATAAAATCGTCTGGGACTTTCTGAAAAATCAGCTGAGATCATAAGCTATTTGGGACAGACATGGCATAAAAGATGCAGACATGGAATAAAGTAAATAAATTTTCCTTTGTTGTCAGTCTGCCTCAGTCCTACACTATCAGCAGTGGTATCAATTTAAGACATTGCAATTATTTCCTCATTGTGTTTCTTGTCTAGGTACTAGCTTGCTATCTGTACAGTGCGGGAACCTTCTCTTCATGCCTTCTGTAAGGCAGATTAATGCCTCTGTTGTTCACACACCCTGCCCCCTTTATTTTTGAGCTAATTTCAGATACTCTTACAGCATGTCTGATTTTTCCCTTGCACTTCATAATTCTCACCCCTTTTATCTTTAAAGTTTAACACTCCAAACATCAGTTAAGCAACTTTTGAAACAGCCCACTTGAAGGAAAACAATATAAATAAAGCTGTTCTGACATAGGTTGTCACCTCAGAAGTGCCAGAGGTGTGGACAGTGCTTTATAAAGTCATCTGTTCTTCAGCTGCTGGAAAAGAAATGTGACAATGCAATCTCTATTTTCACTTGGCTGTAAAAGGCAGAAGCAGTGGGAATACGAGATTCCAGTGTCCTGATTCTATTTCATCACAATTATGTTTCTATCCTGGGACCAATAACAAAAGCCCACCAAATACTGCATATATGTTTAGCTGTTCACATGACATTTATTCCATTAATGTCAAATAAAATATTTTCATGTATGAAGTCTAAGCCCATACTAGCCCCATGTAGGATCAAGACCTAACTTTTCACTGACTTGGTTTCTTCACCTGGAGGGCAGTAACCTACTGTGTTCGTGCTATTGATAAGAGGGTTTGTGGATGAAAAAGGAGGTGATAACTGCTGCTACTTCTTTTTACTTGTTCCTAGTATTTATTCTTGGACAAATTAAAAAAAAAAAAAATCTTAATGGAATGTAGTAAAACTTTAATAAGGTTTGTGATACCTTACTTTTCTATTAATTTAGAACAGAACAGAATAGCCTAGAATACAAAAAGCAGCTTCTTGTTATGCTACTTATTGCTTACCAGAGTCCCAGATCATTTTCCTAAATATATAATAGCTGAACCACCCCCACAATGTCCCAAAGGGCAAATCACTTCTGTAGACTTCTCTTTGGCAAATGTACTCAAAAGTGCTGTCCTGGACTGCAAGTTAAATGTTGTTTGGGGACTTATTGACTGCATGTGCATATAGAAGTTTGGACCGTATAAATTTGTACAGAGATGTTTTGAAACAAGCCAGATCTGCTTATTATTCCAACTTAATTGCTGAACGGGCAGACTGCCCTACTCTTGTAACTTTTTATTGCAGTGAATCTGACTAATCTGGCTCTTCCTTCATCAACAGAACTTTGTGAACTGTTCACATCCCACTTTGAGAACAAAATTAAGATCATTTTGAGTCAGCTGCCCTCTAACAAAGCTGCCAACACTAACAATTCTGTAATTCCAAATCTTGAGCCTGTCACAATTCTCAAGCTACAAATACTTTTGCCATTTTATGCTCCAACACCTCAGGGCACTATTATGTTTTGCCAAAACTTTAGTCTAAACAGTTTCAGTTTTTCTTGATTCTCTAATCCCTTTGGGTTCACACATTGTTAATCTTTCTTTGATGATGGGGAACTTCCTAATAAAGCCACAAAGTGAAATAATTATCGGTCCAGTTCTTAAGGAAAAAAAAATCTGTTACCTATAGAAGATGCAGCAGGTTGCCATCTATTTTTTAATTTTTTTTTTTATTTTATTATTTTAGTGACTGTAACACATTGCAAATGTGTCAGTATCTTTCAAAGAAGGTCTCTTGGCTTCCTCTCAGGCTGGACCCTGTCCTCTGCACTATGAAACAATACTCTTTAGGAGTTTATTTTTGATCTTCATACCCTGACTGATGATTAATTTTTGCTACTGCTGCTTGACCTCTCTATTTCCTTTGGCATAATTTTGATCATAATAGAACATAGGTCTCTTGGAAACCTAGATTGATTTAGCTCATGTTTTCATTGAGATCTATTATGTGCATAGTCCTTCTGCCTCTCTTTCTGTCCCTGCCATGCATATATTCACAGGCACACACTCAGAAGTATCTTGTACATACCTTAACACAGGTAAGCAGGGAAGAAGAAGTAGTCTGACATTTAAAAACCAACTCTGCAAATGTATGGGTTTATTCACTGTAATTTAATTAATGAATGTAATAATAAGCACATACAACATTTTTCATCAGAATGTATGAAAGCTTTTTACAAAGATGCATAAGAACTAGTATTTCTATGGAGATACTTGCATACCTGGAAGTTTGCCTATTATTATTGGAGAGAGTAGCTAGTCTGGGGAGAGAAACCAGTATATAACATCATGAAGAAAGGGATACCATTACTGAAGTCTCATCAGACTGTCTCTACCTATCCGTGTGATACATTTTTGTGCATATTATACGGGATATAAACAGATTTCAGGCCCCTTTAATCCTTAGGAACATTTAGATTTCTTTTAGTCTCTATCTGTCTCAGTGGAAATCTTGCATGTTTTTTTGCAAAGTGTTCTTTTCCAGGCCGTTTATGGGTACAGTGCTGTCAACTGGGTATTCATCTGCTTAGATTAAATGTAATGTTGTATAGACCGGCAGTTCTACTGAGGCATTTGGGTGTTACATCATTCCACACTACAGTGTCTATTAGCACTGATCTCTCACTCATCTTTTCTTGAAATGTAAAGCAAAGCTGTGTTAAAGCTAAACCACTAGTTATTGGTTCCAGAAAGGAGTTGCACCTAGTTTCTTTGGTTGAATTCTTTATCGATGCTCAAGGTATTTCTGCCTTGTAAATCAAATTACCTTTTTAACCAACTCTTATCTTACAAACTGGTAGGATTTATTCTCCTTTTTTTTTTTTTTTTTGGGTTAAGTGTGGCATCTTTTGTGTTTCTTGAAAAGAAAAATACTGGTTCATCCTCTGTGTAGATTTTATTATTTTAAATATTTTATATATTCAGGTCCTTTTAATGTCAACTTCTATTTTCCAGGAAGTTTTGAAATTATCTGGTATATTTCAGGAAGAGATCTCACTTTCCTC
>JAOEGS010013399.1:189043-227988 GCA_025447755.1 Corythornis vintsioides | reverse complement strand
GATTTTCCTGATGATCTGGGCTCTTGGCTGAACCTGCCCTGTGCCCTTGCCTGGGTGTTGGCTTTGGGTGGCAAGGCCTTTGCCCTGTTGGTTGTGCTGGGGTGCTTGGGTGGCAACCTGCCCTTGCTGTGGCTCTGTTGGCTGGAATAAGGTAGGCTCAACCATTTTACTTATTCTTTCCAAGTATTATGTTGGCAGAGGGGAATCTATCCATTTCTAGAAGTGAATTGCTTTAATAGGTTTTTATCTTTCCAATAATTCTTTGTAATAAAATAAGGGAAAAAAATATTGATTTAGGGTGACTTTCCAAAATACTGGTATTCATTTAAGGTGATTGCATCTTCTAGGTCAACAGCTCTGCTGAAATGATCTGTTGTGTTTTTTTTTTTTTCTAGGGACAATGTGTCTTGGTATGTTGTAATAGCTGGAGGAATTAGATGGTAGATGTTTGTAAAGCAGTAGGTAATAATGGTATATCCCATGATCTCAAATCAGAGTTTTCAAGTACAGAGCTTTATGACAGTTTACCTGGTATTTGAAGCTGTATTCTTAATATCTGTAGAGATTTCAACTGGAACTACATAACAGATATTGACATGTTAACTCTTTAAGCCCAAGTTACACTAATTTGGAGTAACTAGATTTTGAGGAATAGTGCATTCAAGCTCTACAGAAGTCTCTTTGCTAATGGTAGTCTGTTCTATTCTGCTAGTAATGTGTGACTTTTCAGCAAGAAAGACTTTAGCCTTTGGAAATACTATTTCCTTATAAAAAGCTGATGATATTAATTTGCTCTTTGTTGTTAGAGTTAGCTTTGATACTGCATCCTGTTTTCTTCTCTGCATTTACAGTATATCAGGCTTCTAAAGCAAGTGTGCCTGGCTGTAACTTAAATGCTTAATACAATTGTTCTTCAATTGATTAAGATCTGTTTTGTCTCTTCTATTGCTTCTAATTACACAATGCCAAAAAAAAAAATCTCATTTCCCTAGAACAGATTTTTCTGCTCGGCTTCTTCTGTCCAAATGATAGATCAAACTGTCCTGTGAACTCTCCTGCATGAAGGTGAAGATAAATGGTGAGGCAATCCACCATGACCCTAGTCTTTGGCTGGGTGTGTTGAGAGGACTGGACTCCACCTGCTGTAACTAACACATGTTGTTAAGTATTTGTTTAGTACATAGTGATTGGTGAAATCACTTTGATTAGCTGCTGCTGTTCTTGATGTTGTGTGCAGCAGTACTTCCAAGGAGGACTTCTAGGCTTATATTTGCTGTCTAGCTCAGGAGCTGGATAGATCTAGTGGTAGCTGTACACTGGTCTGACCTTGGCAGCTGATTATGGCCACCCTCCTTTTTCAGATGTTCAGTGCATGCTTCAGATAAGTTATAAGCACACTGCAGAGATGAGCAATTACTTAAATGATATCTTGGCTTTAGCTGTGTGCTTACTCACAAAGCTACTTGCTTTGCTCATCTCCCTGTGAGATATGGGAGGGTGATTCTAAGAGTACTATAGAACTCTAGATCACTGATCAAGTCAGGCAGTGAAGTAACACTGGAAATGAGTCAATCTTGTGCTGGTTTGATATACCCTTGAAAAAATAAGCCAGTGCAAGGAACAATTTTCTTCCAGTTGTGTAAATGCACCAAGTATTTCCAGTTTCCAGACTGCCTGAATAAACCATATATACTCGTTTATTTACCAGTATTTCAGCAGAGCGGGGGAGATAAGGTAGGGCAATAACAAGATCATCAGCTAACAGGTAAATAACAGGTAAATTGAGTGTTCATATCTGTAGTAGTGAAATCACTGGACTTGTACCTTCATCCAAACTGATTGCAAACCCAATTTTTATATGTGAAAGTTGTACTTTAAAGACGCCATCCTTCCAGAAGTGGTTCCCAAAATTCAGTGAAATGGAATACTTCAAAATTATGCTTGTAAGTGGGTCCCAAATTTTTGGGAGCCAGAACTCCCCAGACCTGATGTTATGTGGGAAACTAGGTCTTGGTCTGAATAGGGACTACTCTGAGAAAGGGCACAACACAACCCTCCCAGAGGGGTCCTTGCCTGGAAAAAGGCATCTATCTACAAATACAGTTTTCAATACTACTGTTCTAAATTTTCCCAACATAATTGCCTTTGCTACCTTGGTCTTCTTACATATGTGACTACTGGTTTTGTTTATGCTTCCAGTACTGAGAACTATGCAGTACCCAGGGGTGCTGCTTTCCAGCCACAGTGGCATTGCTGTGGAGCTAATGAAAGCCCTGATCTTACTCTGTGTGTGCTGCACTGTCCTTCTGTCCATGCTCTCTGCACATCTTCAGGTATATTAACCTCTCAGTCATTTGGAGGTTATTGTCTATGTACAGAGTTATTTGACCTGAAGGGATATAGAAGTAGCTGGGTAATTGGCTAAACAGAAACTGTGAGGTGCTTGAACAAAACTTGCAGAGAGAATGGAGGGGCCTGTGGTAGCAGGAGCCCATTAGCAATACCACAGTGCACACAAAAAATTAACCAAAAGAAAACTCCACCAACCTCAAAACTATTGTGACTGATCTGTGTTATCTAGGTAATTTGTTGCTGATATTTAAACAATATAAAGTAAATATCAAATTGTTGCTTGTTCTTAAGTTTCGTTTTTTTGTACTGGGGAATATGAATGTCAGCACAACTCAAATGGATGCTAATCACCTGACTATTAGATCTCAAACAGGAGGAACACTTACTTTAACTAGCAGAATTGTTTGCTGTTCTTTCCACAAAAGCTCTGTGGATCATTTAAAGGGTAGGGTTTCTGGTCATTATCTACTTTTTAGGAGGGTGAGAAAATCCAGAGATGCTGAAATGTATCTCCAAAATTAGTAATTTATAGACACATGGTTAGGGAAGTAAATTAACTTCAGATTTTTCTCATAAGTGTTGTCTTCCCTGCACAGCTGGTATCAGATCTTATTTTTCATTTTAAGTGTTAAGTCACATCAGTTTTGGTGATAACAAGCAGTTTGTGTACTTGAAGTACTAAAAATACAGCTTTTTATGGGTGATTTTTAACCATTTTCAGATAATTATGTAGAAAAAAAAATCATCAGGGATACAACAGTTTTCAAAGTTACCTATTTGTGGCTGCTTAGCTTGCCATTTCTGCTCAGACTGTGAAGCCAGGGCTGGCACTCAGCATTCCCCTCCTGCCATCCCTCTGCTGGTGCACTCCCCCTCGGGATGCAGGGAACACTTCCTAGGCAAAGACACAGCCAGACATTTAGTGGTAGACCAATTAAAGCCTTAATGATCTAATCCAAGAGTTATTAGCCTAGGAGTCACTATTATGCTGTTGTAGAGAAGGTGTAGGCAATAATGCATGCACCCTGGATTTATTCCCCTTTCCCTCGGGGTGATAGGGATCTGCTGAGCACCCCTCTGCTGGGTCTCAGCAAGGAATGGAGGTCGAGTGACAGCTCCATGGGTGCTCTTTGGGTGTGGAGATGTTGGAGGGGGTGAGCTCCCATGGGTGCTGCTGGGGTTTGGCTCCAGGAAGGTGCCATCAGGGTTAGATTTGGGGCGAGTAGGACCACCTGCCCCACACACCACCAGCACCCCATGGTGGGGGCAGCCTCACCTGGCCAGCCAGGTGCCAGTGGTGGCCATTGCCAGCTGGAGCAGTGGCCAAACTGATCTCAGCACTGGGATTTGTGGGGCTGGGCAGAGATGAAATCAGTGCCACCACCGCTCCCACCGTGACCTCACTGCTGCTGTCACAGCTCCTGGATCCTGGGGATCCCACCCAGCTGGTCCCCAGCCCCATGGCCAATCCATCCAGGAGCTGCTTCACAGCCCCTGGGAAATGCTCTGGCTGAATCAGGGGGATCAAACCAAACTTTTCCCAAGGAAGGCACTGGTGGTGCTGGGAATTGTTTGGTTGTGCTAACTTGGGACTGTTGTTGTTTTCCAAGACACATCTCATCCTTTTGGCGTGTCTAAAATTCCACATTACAGCTGAATTTCCCTAGTGTAGACTGTATATCTCTATTGGATGCTTATTTTTTTTTTTTTTTTGTTCTATCTAGTTGTACCCAGCTCCCAAATTTGCATTCATTTAATGACCAGTAACTATTTTGGAGTTGAATATAGCTGAGATATCTTTTACTATCCTGTTTTGTGCACTTTCAAGCCCTTTGCTGTCATCCTGTGTGAACTACTCTACTGTACGTTGTTATTCTAGGATCATAAACAGTTTGCACAGAATAATTACTTGCTATTGCAGGAATATCTCTCAATTGCTGTAACACTGGGTCTTGCACCACAATTGCACCAAGCTCAGCTAAAACTAACCAAAGGTGTGCAATAGGCACCTCCTGTTTGACCAAGACAAGTCTGGACAAGCTGATAGTTCCATATGTTAACAAGGAAAAAAAAAGAACTGAAAGTCAATAAGGAACATACAATGATAGTTACATCCTGTAACATGAGATACAAGGGACAGGGAAAGTTCCTTTTCCCTCATATTCTCCAGGGGAGAGACAGTCCATAAATATTTTTAGCATCCTCTTGGTTGTTCTTTTGTTTTTTTTTCTTGACATCCTTCTTCTGAATGCTCTGTTCATTTAACTGGGACATGGTAGTAGCTTTTTGAAGAATAAGTTGTGATTCTTGAGTGTGTTCATCTCTTTAGAGCCTATCTGGAGATGATCTAAAAGGAATCTCAATTTTAAGGAAAATTCAGAGTATTTTCTTTTTCACAGCTCATTACAAAAATGCTAACCACTTCTGTAGGTCTTGGCTCTGCTGTTGATATCAAGTTAATTATATGCTTTCTTAATATGCTGAGAGGTGCACAATGCTTGAATGTTTAGGGAAGAAATGCAGATACTGTCTAAAAAACTAGGAGTGAGGCAGTTTTCCAAAAAAAACCAACTTTCAATACCAGAGCTTGGAGCTTATAATAGACTGTTATAATAAAAGAGAAACTTCTTTATAGGATTTAAAGCTGTAATTAGGAAGTGTGCTGTTGAGGACTGGGTCAGCTAAATGAGTAAAGTGGGCATTAAAATTCCTGTTGTGCTTACTGGCCGGTTAGAAGCTGCCTTCCTGCCAACCTCCTTAGACTCCTCCTAATGCCTCAGAATGATCAGAAAGCAGCTCGTTTCTAGATTCACTTGCCAAAAGACTGAAACTAAGGATGAGGTGCCTGATGGGAGATTAGAGTGCAGGCTTGTGCTGTAAACAGAGAATTGCCAAGTTCAGTGTTTCCATAGTTCTAGAAGAAAACAGTGGCTGCTTGGACTTGAGAGGGCTTTGGATGGGCTTGGCTGCCATGTGTCCTTCAGCATGGGACCAATAAAAATGGTTTGAAATCTCCTCGGTAGATTTTTCCACTCCATTTTTGTTTTTTCTGAGCAGAGTGGCTTTCTGGGCATTCAGTTTTCCATCTCCAGCACTTTTTACACTTGTAAATTGCTCAAAGCATTGAGGGCTCAGCTTTTGACCATTTTTATTTTTCTAGAAGCATTCTCTAGAAGCATCTTGGACTTCAGGCATTTCCTTGCCTTTTAAAAAACAAAAAGTGATGAGGACATTTTCCCTCTCCAAGTCTAATCCTTGGAATCTGTCTGTCTAATCCTTTTGCCCAGGTGAGAGAGCTTCTCTTATGGGATTTACACAGACTCCAGAGGGTTCCTTGAAACTGCAGGTTTGTGAGCACAGGACAAAGAGATGTGTGGAAGATGTCTATGTCTACCCTTTAGTAAAGACAACTGAAATTTTGGATATTGGTTAAATAGTTGTTTTAATGGATCCTAAATTATGTCCCTTTTCATACTAAAGCATCTGATTATCTCTAGTATCCAGAAAACCACAGCTTTTACATCTTTACGTCTCATGAGCACTTTAGCTGAGGCACTCATTTCTGACATGCTCCTTAAAGGTCTCTGGATGCAGCATTTGGGACAATGTCAATTTATAATTAATACTGAAATGTTGAAAATAACGAAGCTGTAACTTGTAACAGAATGAAGCATGTGGAAAAAAGTAATACCCAGTAGCATGAAACAAATTACTAAACTTAGCTCCTATCTCTTGCATTATCAGCTGCCACAGAGCAGCTTGCCTGTGGAAGCTGTGGACTTCATGAATGTTCTTCATCATTATTCAGCTGCAGCACGGTCTGTGGTGAGAATCCTGCACAACTGCAGTGCTCAGCACCATCATTCATTGAAGGTCATTATCCATTTTTCATTTGAAAACATTATTTCAGCTGTGACTGTAAGGGCAGGATATTCAGTGTAGGTTGGAAATTACCTTTTGCATGAAGTTAGAAAAGCTAAAGAAACCATTAAAAATGAACTTGTACAGACATGGAAAAGAAACGTTTGAAAATGCTTTATCTGCCTTTTAGTGATGAGTGCTAATTAAAATGGTTCACTATACCAGTTTCACAACTGCTTTAGTGGTCAAGAAATATTTTCTAGTGCAGCTGAATCAGTAGCTGGTGAGGACTGTGTAATGCCATCACAGCTGTCTGAGCTAACTCCTAACCACCACACTTTTCCAGTTCTGAAGAACTGAGTGCTTAAATTTTTAATATAATAATGAATCAATGTGGAGACACCAGTACTTTTTTTTTTTGTAACAGAACAGTAACTTCTTTTCATTCCATACACAAAAATCTTGCAAGTAATCTACTTCTACTCTTTGCTCAAATAATGAAGCAGAAAAATCAAGCATGTTTTGCATTCTAGGCTATTACCATTGATCTCAGATCAACATTTGGCCAGAATTGCTTGCTTGTTGAAGGGCATTAGTCTGCAAATGAGTTGATTGGTCTGGTGCATTGCTGGTGGTGTGAGTGAATGTGTGTTGGCTATTTTTAAACTCAGTCTTGAGGGGTTTAGTTGTGCCATTGAATCTTGCATGGGGTTGTGCTGACACCCAAATGATGGCAGGACTGACTTTGCAATGGATCTGTTGGAAGGCAGCTTCTGATGCCGACTGCTGGAGTTGGGAAGCAAGCATGGAAATTGTGCTCTGCTGTCTAATAGATCTAATATATATGTGGGGGTTTGAATGTATCCATTTTGTAGGTATGTGTTAGAAAATAAGCTTCTGCTTAGGAAAATTCATCACATACATAGAACAAATAGAACAATAGCAGGTCAAAGTGGGTAAGAGGGGGATTATGGGGAGACTTGTATGAGTTATTAGTGAAGACTACATTTTGTATGTCTGCATTAATTATGAAGAATGTGAATTTATATGACACATGCTCCATCCTCTCATCCTGCCCTGGTCCTCCTTTTCTCTTTGTGAATGACAGTTAACTGGTGTTATAGGAAGACAGGGAGCTTTTTCTCATTTTGCATCATTTGCATACATTGAGGCTCACTGTTTTTCCTATTCTGCATGGAGATCACTCGGTTTCTTCCAAAGCTTTTGAATTGGGAGCCAGGCAGGAGGTTTGTATTCCAGGTTGGTTTCAGTAAACTGTTTTCTTATCTGGGCCAGTCCCTGGTTCTGACTGGAAATTTAGCAGTGGGTTGGGTATTGTTTTTTTTATTTTCTTTTATTTTTCATTAAAGCTGGTACTCCCCATGGAAACATTTATTTTCTAGAAGAGCATACTGCAGAGAAATTTTTGATATGCTCTCTCTTCTATGAAGTGAGAGGGGAAGGTAAACAGAGGGAATACCTGGGAGAAGAAAATAAACTGGAAGGGAAATGAAATTGTGATTAGCTTGTAATGAAAACAAACAGAAAAGTGGTGCTGGAGAGTTTGAAAGTAAAGTATCTAAGGAAAACATAGCAAAAAGATAATGTTCAAGAGGTGGGTGAGGTATCTGAAGAAGCTGGACTCATTCTGAGGCTGCAAATCTCGATAGGGGTGGGAGGAGTGTTTTATCCAGATGTGCAAGGAAGGTGCAAGGGATTGGAATAAAAGAAATGGCTGAGTGCTGGTTTTCTGCATTGAAAGCATTGCCTCTGGGCTTTTGCTTGTGGAGAATGCAGCTGTGGGACTTGCAAAGCTCAAATAGTCTCTTCTTCAGTCACATTTGTGAGTTCCAAACATCTCTTCCTCTCCCCTGATTGCCTGTGCTCAGTGGATTCCAGGTGCTCTTTTACTTCATACATTTCACTAAGACATGAGGCAATTGGTTGGAGCTGAATAAATGATGAAATCCTAGTGATTCCTGAGAGCAGGTTGCATTACCACCCTGCTTGTGTCCACAACAGAAGGCTGCAGCTGTCTTTGGCAGTTCCACCAGAAATTACCCATCTTTTTACTCTAGAGGATGGTTCCATGGGTTTTTGTTGAGGATAAATTAATGAATTGGCCAAAGTCACTGTCCATTTTATTATTTTTGCAGCATGACTGAAACAGATTTAAAAAGCAAAGCAAGTAACATTTGGTAGAATAAGTGTGCATATTTGAAGAGTAAGTAGAAGTTTCACAGTGAGTTTAGTGCCATTCCCAGAAGTTGAATAAGTAGTAAAACATAACCCCAAAAAATACCCCCAAACCCACCATGAAGTCCCTCAGTGTGTGTTGTTTGGGAGGTGGTGAGCAGTTTTCCCTCAAGTGAATGGATGGCACCTGCTGTTTGCCAGTTGTGCTGAGGTTGCAGCAGCAGGATGCGTTGTCTTGGCAAAGGAAAAGTCTTGTTTAGTTCTGTTTTACCCCTTTTCATCCTTATCCATAATGACCAAGGTGAAAGCAGAAGGGAATAGAAACGTTGCTGCTGCCTTGCCAAGAAGCAGGTGTTTCTGCTCAGTCGTTCCTAGAGCTCAGGAATGGACACTGTGGAGTGGGCTGTGAATGGTCAGTTAGCCACCTGCTTTATCTGCTGATTATCACAACTGACTGTGTGCAAATGCACTTTGATTAGCTGATGAAAACTGGGCTTCTGAACGAGCCATTATCTGGCTGCCTTTTTGTTTCTATGTAGCTAGCCCTGAAAATCAGTTCTGTCATTTATGTTTTGAAAACGTTAAAAAAGGCTCTTGTAGAGCTTTTCTCATTCCTGCTGAGCAGAGAACTTTCTTCTATCTGGCCCTGAATGCACCAGTCTAGATTGTGGCCATTTACAATTGGTTTACTGGCTGACTTTGCCCATCCCTTCATTATGTGTGTGGTGTTCTCTGTATTTGCTTGTTGCCTGTTTTGGATGCTTCACTGAAAGAAAAGCCAATACCCTCTTTCCAATACTTTCCCCCCTCCCTGCACTAATCCAAGCTCGTGTCCCAGAATTCTGGCTGTCACTGAGAGTATGTAAGCTCTGAATTCTCACTTGGAAATAGCCCATTTCTTAAGATCTAGGTCAGAAGCTGATTCAAATGTAATAATTTATAATGATGAAACTAGGGCAAAGCAACAACAACAACAACAACAACAAAATAATGCAGCTTTTCCAGTATGGAGAGAGAAGGGGAATAATCTATTACAAACCAAATAGCCAGCACCACATGAGCTGAGAGAACAAATTCCTGCTCTTTGCCAAGTGAAGCTGCACAGACCCACTCGAGCAGTTTTCTTTAGTAACCATTGTTAGTTCCTCATGTTGAGTCTTTCCCTTTCAGTTTGTGTAGAATGGTCACATCTACAAATATTGTTGTAGCTTTCAAAGAGCAGAAATGAACTTGGCAAAGAGAAACTCTGACCTCCTTCAGTGCACAGTGGCCTACAGTATAAAAAGGGAAAGTCTGCTCGTTTGTAAGTTCTTTACTTGTGATTATGCATGAAAGCAGTTAAATATTTATATAATATGCTGGAATTCTACAGGACCACCTTTGGAAGGGTCAGGACAGACCAAGGGGCACGCAGAGTGAGAAGTTTATAACCTATTTGAGTAGAACTGGGCCATGTTTTTCTGGCCACTTATTTATTCAGTAGAAAAATACAGATTTGGGTCAGCAAAAGGTATGTGTCATGGTTTAAATTCAGCTGGCAACAGAGCACCACGTGGCTGCTCATGCACTCCTCCCCCAATGATGGGATGGGGAAGAAAATCATAAGGGAAAGGTAAAAACCTCGTGGGCTGAGATAAGAACAATTTAATAGAACACAAGGAGAGAAGTTATAATAAAATAAAGCTCTAAGTGAATAAATAGAGCCAGGATTCACAAGGCAGTTGCTCACCATCTGGAACCTGATGCTCAGTCCATTCCTGACCCATGATCTCTCCTCCTCATGGAGAGCTCCCCCAGTCATGTACATCATGTGGTATTGAGCATCCTCTTGGCTAGTTCAGGTCAGCTGTGCCCCCTCCAGCTTCTTTTGACAATGGACTGAATCTCAGCTGAACCAGGACAATATAATCGTGCTATCTAATCCTATTGAATTTGTCCATTTCCTTCAATCACAGAATTATTTGTGATGCTTCTGTTGGAGGAAGCTACAAACAGTTCAAAGCTTCAAAGATGCTTTTATGTGTTTTAAATACATGTTGAGATATTCCTCGATGGGAAATAGAACACTTCTATATCATTATGTAATATTATGTAAAGAGAAAAGAGCCAAGGTAAAAAGAGATTAAGTGACTCATTACCAAGAAAGCTGATGGAAAAACATTTGCCCCTTCTCTGCATCAGAAGAGTTCTGTGGATGATCATATTAAAAGAGTGTGAGGTGCAGAAATACAAGTGAGGGATGGAGCTCTAGTTGGAGGAAATCCCACACATATGTTTTTCTCTTCCATTCTGACTTCTTTGCAGAGATCACTTTGCTCCTTTCAGCCATAAATTTCTAAAGCTTTTGCACAGGCAATATAGATTTGCTTCACAGTGATGACACCTATGGGAAGAGAAGGTGATGGATGACACCTATGGAGATGCTAGTGCGCTGGGAAGAGCAGAAGGTGATGTGGAAGAGTCAGGCCAGGTTCCTGGCTGTGCTGCAGCATCTCTGTTCTATTTACTGTCTCTACCTGTTTAGTGATGGGGATAGTTGGGACCAAGATGCAAACCCAGACCCTTTGAGGTGAATGTGGTCTCGATGCTGAAGCAGGGGGAGGTATGTTGGGATAAAAGTGATTGGTAGAACTATTCTGTGTGTCCTGGCATATGAAGCAGAGGGAGTTGGTTCTTAACAACTGATGTATTAACAGTTCACAAAAAGTTGTGAAATAGTTGAAGCCTGTGCTTCAGTGAGACCCAGCTTGCTTTGGCTGTGCTGCAGGTTTCCTTTCAAGCCTTTCTTCAAAATCTTATAAAGGAAAAAAACCACCTGAATGTAAAGCTTGTAGTGGAATGAAAGTACAGACTCAGTTATGACTTGGGAATGGCAGCCAAACCCTGAAAAATCTGATCTAAGCTTTGTGTGTGTAGAGAAGGAAAAAGGGATACAAAGACAGTGCTATCTGCTCTCTGTCCTTTGTTTTTGTTTTTTTTTTTTTTTTTATCTCCAGACATTTCCAGGCAGGCTAGGGTAGGGATGGAGCTGTAAACTTTTAAAGGGAAAGAAGCTCCAGTTCAGCTTGTAAATTTGGCCTGCTCTTAACTAGATGGCCAGGCTTAGAGTGTGTGCCCACAGCCTTCACACGCTGACTGGAAGAGAATCAGGAGAAATAAAGCAATCCCAGTGCTGCATTTGACAGAACAAAAACCTGCAAATCTCCAGGCAGTGAACTGAAATGTTGGCTTCTATTCAGAAAGATTGAAACTCGGTTTTTCACCAGGGCCAGGGAAGAAGGGAATCATCTTCTGTTATTGGGTTTGCTTTTGCGTGCCCTTCAGAGCACTTGAAGGAACTTTGCATGCATCCCGGGACTGTTTCACTTCTGATCCCAGGCAGTTCTGGAGTTGCAATGCATAGTCACTTGACATCACCTTGTACCAGTACCAAGTTTCATCTCAGCACGAGGTCACACTCTTGCTTTTCTCTCCCTGTGGTTAGATGCCTACTGACTCATCAGGGCTGCATGTTAGCAACCCGGGAGCAGTCGATCATACCCTGGCAGAGGGGTGTGATGTGGCTGGGATGGGGACAGCTCCTCAAACAGTTGTTGTGTAAACAATATAAATATAGCTGTGCACTAGAAATGTTCAACCCAGTTTTGCCCATCGTTTCAGTGCAGAAATGCACTAAAATAACTTGCTTCTGCTGAACATTAAGTTTGGGCTGCTTCATGCAGCATAGACTTTTATTTGGCAAAACAACGTGGTTGACTTGAATCAACTGGTTTATCTGGTGTTCTGTCAAACTCACACCCTGTGAGTATCAGTACAGGCTGGGGGAACTCTACATAGTGGCTACACTTCTGCTCTGAGAGCAAATATTCCCTATTCATAGACTGATACCCTTCTGGACTTGACTTTTTAGATAGTTGTACAGAACCATAGAGAAATGTTTCCCGTGCTTGTGCAACAGGAATTGTAATCCAGTGTCCAACCAGGGAGCTTTATGGGCTAGAGCCTTCTAGATCCACCTGAGAAAACTGCAGTACAGTTGCAGCCCTGGATTTTAAACCTAGTCTGAGACGATTTTCAGCATTTGGTTTGAGCTCAATTTTAAGCTTTCAATACATTACCTGAGAGAAATTTTCCCTGGGTGGATTTAGATCGACGGGTCTACAAAGATCCTGAACAGTGCACAGTTTTAACAAGCTTAGTCATTGTTCTGCTGCAGTTGGAAGGCATGGTAACTGCTGACATAGCTGTTTTCATGTGCTAACTTTACCTTTCCTATAGAACAATGTGCAGCACACAGCTGCTTTCTGCTTATGCAAGACTGCTGTACTCTGGTGACATACTGCATTTGTTAGGTAATTGCCATTCAAGACAATGTATGGAGCTGCTTTTTCTCCCCTTGAGTGCTTCAAAATGTCCTTTGACTTCTAGACAATCTTTCCATCCCTTTCAGGGACTGGATTATACCCTGCTGTTCCCTTTCCTTCTCTCAGAGGGAGGTGCAACACTGGGATGCCGTTTAGTTTGATAAGAGCAGTTGTGGAATTTGGGGATTTAGCCAGAGCTTTAACTATTCAGAAACCCTTGTGAGTGAAGTTAGAAACGGAGTGCTTCACACTGTAATATCTCCAAGCTCAGTTAGCATTTTGACTTATGCTCCTTCCTATCATAGGCTAGTGTATCTTATGGATATATATATATAAAAGAAAAGGTTCTTGATCTGTGCTGATTTGTCAGATTAAGTGTGTTTATTCTTCATGCTTAAAAAAATTAACTTATTAACTTGGAAAACAGACTGAGAAAATAATATTCAATTATCCCTATTATGATCAATTGAAGGGAAGAAAAATTGTCAAGGTTATTCAGCCATCTTGCCTGATGTGTTCAATATATATATATTTTATCATGTGCATGAAAGTGTCTATTTTGAAATGGTAAATGCATAGCAGTTTTGTAACTGGATTATTTAGATGATACCTTAAGGAACTGAAAGCTTGTCATTAAAAGGATATCTGAGGGTTGTTTTTTTTTTTCTTCAGAATATGCCCCCCCTAAGTTATTGGAGGACATCTCTTTTGGGTCAAGATTGTACATTGTTCTCAAAGGGGGAAAAAAAAAAAAGGTTTCCTTGGCTACATTCTTATTTTTGTATGGTAATTATTGGTGTTCCATATTGTCATGTATGTTGCTCTGTTTTGTGATTTTCAACCTGAACACAGACTTGATAAAAGGAGATGTAATAGATGGAAAATCTCTCTTAGCTTGCCCTGAGGAGGTGCCTTACAGCACACTGGGATGGTCTTCAAGTTTCCATTGTTTCTCCTAACAAATTTTCTTGCTAATAAGGGGTGTGTGAAGGAATAACTTCTAATTTTTTTTTTTTTTTTAATTTGAGGCTAAATTTGGTTATCCTACAGATAAGCAGTGACAATGCTCCCTTTATTAGCTCTTATATCTGAAATACAATAAACCTCTGAAGAACAAGAAAACAGCACAAGCTTGAGTCACCACTTGAGTGTTGTATGAACTCACAGTGGTTTGAAGTTCAAGTGTAAGATATTAGTGAGAATATCTATGACATTTCTGTATTCATTTGGCATAATGTAAATACACTGCAATGGAGTGAGGCAGCTGATGATAGAGAGAAGAGTGGAGGTGTATCACTTGGAGCAGCAGTAGTTAAACAGGGTATTTTCTTTACCAGCATACTGAAACAGTCTCCTCCCTGTTACCTTTGAACTTGGCTTTGTCACTGAGATTCTACTTTTATTTTTGGAAAGCCTTTCCCCATCCTCTCCTACTCACTCCAATACCTTGTAAGGGTGGTGGTGATGTTTTAATAACCTGAAATCCAGAGGAACTAGCTGTGCCAAACAGGACTGTCAACTGTGAGCATGTTTCAGATGCTAGAATCTAGATAGAATGTTAGCTAGATGAGCCAAGATGAACATCTGTCAGTCTGTCCTTATGCGTGTGTACATGCTGACAGCCAGTGGAGATGATGAAGGCTTGAAGGAGGTAAAAGACACAAAACAAACCCTTGTAAATGATAAGAAGATATTGTCATAATTATGGGAAGTTAAAATGTATTGCTTATCCCTCACTCGATGCCTCCTATTTAAACTAAGGCAACTCTTCAGAGCATTTAGATGTCCCTGTTCCATCCCCTAAATGGGGTTGTTGAGGAAAAAATCCCACCTTTCAACTTTATAGTTCACTCCTGGAGTAAACAGCCAGTCTAGGAAATAGTGTTATTAAAGAGAATTTTGTTTTTTTTAACTGTTTGTCTGGGACAAACAGCTATTACACCTACATTCAAGAATGAATGTTGATACCAATTGACTTTTCATCTTCTCTGGGTAAAAAACACCATGTTTGAAGTTTTTCAGACTTGCATCAAGGAGAAGTTGGAACCATTAAATAAATCTTTGGTGGACTAGGATGACAGTGACATTAGTGATGTCAAGCAGTTTTTACTTTAATACCTGCATAGGAGGGAATATTAACTTACTATGTTATGAAATATCTTAAAGAATATACCTATTTTATATTATATCTTTTTGGTTATCATCTCCAGCCTTTTAGCTTTCTGGCTAAAATTGAGAAGGTAAGAAATCTGTCTAATTTTTGCAGAGGAAAGATAAGATCTGGCAGGCTTAAAGTAAAAAGACATTCTTGTTCCTACATATATCACAGTTATTTTGGAATCTGCGTTATAGAAAGGACTGGTGGCAACAGAAATAGTTGTGTGAAAGTAACACACAAGTGACTGCCAACAGATATTCCAGTTAACTGGCTTATAAAAATTAAATACTTGTATATTAATTCCAGAAATCTGGTCTGGGACTAATTTTTTTGAATAGGTTGATGAAATACCTTCAGATGTTTATATTTGTCTAGATGATTTTGCATATGCAATTATTGCTTAAAAAACAAACCAACCCTGCATGTATTTTAATGTGTCAATGTAATCACAAGCTATAGAGGGTGGAGTAAAACAAAACTGAGGACATTAACAGTTCAAAATATATACTTGAGTCTTGGGGGTTGGACTAGATGATCTTCTAGGTCCCTTCTAACCCCTGACATTGTGTTTCTTATGGGTTAAGAGGTTAAATACTTGTGCTAATAGATCAGTGCTGTTCTTTAGCAGGTGATATTGTAAAGAGTAATTGAGCTCTATTTAATGTCAGTAATGTTAGCAAAGATTACATTCATACCCATTTAAGTTGCTGTAATGAGATCATGATCATGAAGTCATTCCAGTAAATCCCAGAAGGCTCCTTATTTGGGGGAAAAAAAAAAAGCCTGATAAAGTTTATCAGAAAGGAAGCACCTATGTGTATTTTAAATAGAAAATGCATTTGGGTGTCTCTTCAAATAAGAACACAAATCTAGACAACCTTTTGGAAGGGATTCCCATCACTGAGTGTGAATAGAACTGTGTTTTGAAGGCAGGACCAGCTCGGAAACATCAATATTGCAAGCACAGTCTGCCCTCAGTGGTGTCCTCCATGGTGTAACTGAGACTTCCAAGTATAGGATTCACAGAAATCTCAGCCTCTGAACTTGACTTCCCTTTCAAAGCCACATAAACCTAGGAAAACCAGGAGCTTCCATCTCCAGTCAAGTGTTCAAAGCAATGATGTGACCTTAGAGGTTTAGAATGTCTAAAAGCCAGAAATGAGCCTCTGCAGTCCTTGACCTCTTTGCAGAACTCATACAGGAATGAATTCTTTTCAGGAGGAAAGAAGAGGACTGTCAACAGCAGCTTTTCTGGGAAAAGGCCTTTTTAAACCTGTATTTTTTGACTGTACAGAAGCCATGACAAGCAAAAGCCCTATCTCCCCATAAGGGTTAATTCCATGTGAATTCCTACCTTGCAGGTAAGCAAGAGAGCAGGTAATTCCTGTCTTTCTAGCAACCTGAAAAAACTTCATTCAACCTTCCTTCTTCCATCCAGCTTGACCTCCCCTGCCATAAGAAGCAGAAGCTAGCTCTTTCCATATTACGAGCTACTGTCAGTCAGACAAAAGTTTAGAGGTGGGTGAAATTTGCTTTTTGGGGGGGAGATTCCAGAGCTATCGGAGTAACTGCGGTTCCTAGAAATATGGTCACCTGGGTAAGCTAAACCTGCATTTGATGTGGGAGACAAATGTGTTTTAATATGTTATTATACTTAAAAGCCCTTTGTCTTATTCATTGTTCCCACCAGGGAGATTAAGCCATGTGAGGTTTGGAGATGCAATAGAATGAAACTAATTAAATCTACTAATAATCACAGTTGGTATAGTGAGCACTGTAGCCCAGAATCCTTGTGTGGGGAAAAGCTCAAAGGCTTCATTTCCATAGAAAGCAAGGAATGAGGTTACTTACACTGGAGCAAAAGCAGACTAAATGCAAAACCTAGAACAACCATGCTAATTGCACTTGAAAGAAAACTAATATTGAAGTGTTTCAATAGCATTTCTCTATATGAAAAGAAGTCACATAACACGTATGGCAGAAATAGGTAACAGAAGGCTCTGACTCATCATGTGGAACTGTAATTTAAGTCCAAGGGTTTTTTTTTCTATCTTGGATCTATTCCTACTGGCTCAGATGTCTCCTAAGCCTTTAGCACCTAGTTTTAATAGAGCTAGTGCCTAAAATTGAGAAATGGGTTGGATGCAAGGAGCAAAATACTACTTGTCTTAAAAATATCTTCCAGCTAGAGCTGAGGTAACTTTGTGTTGATGAGAAGCTTCCATTGACCTTTACTGAATTTGATTTTCTGAATTTAGCAAAGTCTCAAGTCCCTAAGCAGGAATTTGCTTAGTGAAGCACTGAGAAGCAGATGCAGTGTAGGCATCTTGGTGCTTCCCACTCAGTACAGCTCTCTTTGAGCAAACAAGACACAGGGATGAACAATGTGCGAGAGGTTGCTGCTGGCTCTTATCTATAATAGGTAGGATTTTTTTTGGTTGTTGAATCATTTCAAGTGAAATAACTTCAGGATATTTCACTAAAGTTTGTTTTGCAAGTAATGCTAACATCAGTGAGACTAGTAGCTTGCCTGTCTTCAAGCTTCATAAGGTATCTTTTTGATTAATATTTGCAAACCTAACAAGTCTGTTCAGCCCCTTGACCATCTGGTAGATGTGTACTTATTCAAGGGACTAGGCTTTAGAACTAGATAGGATTTCCTCAAAAGAGCAGAATGACAGCAATCTCTGACTTACAACAAAGTTTTGGTAAAGCTTTTCAGAAAAAAAAAAAAAAAAGCTGTATGCACAAGGGTCTTTTTTTTAGGTGTATAAAAGACACAGAGAATGTTCCAGGTGGGATGAGCAAAAAGACACCTCAAGAACCTGAGCATCCTTCAGATAGACTAATACATGCTAATAACTGCTTGGCTAGGAGGTCCATCATGCTGTCCAGAAATAGACACAGAAGAGATATGGCTCAGGGGGTGAGTGAAAAAGCAGACTTAAAATAGTATTTAAAAATTCAGGTTCATAACAACTTGTCACTTTTACTGAATTCAGTGAAGATAAAGAGATCATATCTTGGCCCTAAATAAATAATGACAATTTTTTACTGTTCCTCTACTCTTCTAGGTATTAATGAACAATCTCTATTGGCTATGCAATGGTCAGGTCTTTTCTCGAGTGTTCCTAGGAGGTTTTATTATCAGTATACTGGTGTGTCATACATTTTGTTTGGGGGGGTGGGGTGGAGAAGGTGGGTGAGCAGGGAGGAATGAAGAGTAATAGTCTTAAACTAGGTATTTTTACCCAGACCTTGTGAAGGCAGTTGGATGTGTAATGGGATTGGTACTGACACGGTCTTCCCAGGCCTGAATTGCTGTGACACAGAAATCTTTGTTAATAGAGGAGCTTTAATTAAAAAGTACAGAGTTCATGGTGAAATTCTGGCTTGATCCTTGGAGTTAGATTTTACTAACTTAGTGATTTCCCAGAGAAAGAAAATTCCTCTTGGGAACTGCATAACAGTGTTTGGAAATAAAGCTAGAGATTAATTTTATATGAGGTAGGGACACAATCCCTGTGAATCTCAACTGATAATGGGGGATGAGGTGGGAAGGAGGAACTCTGGCTGAACTGTCCCTGGGGTGTTCTTCCATCCTGGGGGTTGTTTGCAGAGAAGCTGAAGTGCTGTAACAGCCTTAGGCTCCATTCTGTGATGTTGTCTCTTTTTCTGTGGCAGCCAGCTCATGTCCTTTGCAGAACTGAGAGTAGCTTAAGGCCATCATTTCATGCGTGACTTGGTAAATTGTGCAGGGAAGGACACTGCCAAATGAGGAGCTAAGCCAGTTTGCAATAAGAGGGCCATCTGTGACCAAATGTTTTAGTGAGTTTGAAAACAATTGAGCTCTTTCCCATTTTACCGTGGCGTTTTTTTATCAGTTGTAACTTTGTGCCCCCCAGGAGTAAGCTGGTTACCGTACCCTCGTTGGCTACCCATTGAGTTTTGGCTAAGTGGTTTCATTTCAGAATTGATCCCATGTAGTTACTGAAAATAACCTTGCGCCAGTGTTGCTTTTGATTGTTTGCTGGAGAGTTTTCTCAGGGCAGATGAAATTCAGCTGTTTGTGGCAGGTCAAACGCATGTAAATATATTGTTACTGGTTACAGCCATCTCCCCTAAAAGTCAGAGGAGTTGATTTCTTGAACTAGAAACATTTCTAAAGTTGGAATGAATTCTAATGAATTTTTTCCCTAACCTGTTGTCTCTACTTACCCATTTGTTTCACAAAACGTCCAAAGTCTTGCGTAGTGGTGTTTCCACGTAGCATGGATTTCTGAGTAGATCTGCAATTTGGGTTAGAGATCTCTTGCTTCATGGCTCACTTTCATAACCAAGACTACCTCTATTGCAAACAGTGGCAGTAAGCTGAGTATTTTTTTTCTTGACTAACTTCAGTGTCATTGCATGTGAAAAGGGCTGATTGTACTTGCTTTACTTAATGGGGCTCTTTCTAAGAGGAAAAGCATGGAGGAGTTTGCCTGAACCTAGGGGTTAAATGTGGCTTTTCACTTAGCTATGTAACTCGTGTCTGGTAAAGCAAAAGGAGAGTAATACAGTGTCACTAATGAGTGATCCACCTTGTGCCAGACAGCTGGATGCTGCTGCCTCCTGCCTCCTTTGGAAACATTTCCCCTACCTGATAATTCAGCTGCTTATTTCTGCGGACACAGGTCCTCTGGAACGGGCCATTTGCAGGAAAGGGAAACCTTGCTGTCATTTCAACCTTCCGAGGAAGAAGCAAGTTTCTGACCTTTAAATGCAGGTCTATGTAGCAGGCAGGAGGTAGGGAAACCCCAGCTGGAAAATCTCCTCAAGCACTGGATTCCAAGCTTTTTGAAGTTGTAACTTCTGTGAGAGGCGCGTGCAGCTGCTTGTCTGGAGAAGCCAGTCGCTGCTGTATCGATCCATATGCCTCTCAGAAGAAATGCCCATGAAAATGCCACATTTATAATTTAATCTCCCAAGTGCAGGAATGTTGGTGTTTATTACACTGCTTTTGAAGTAAGCGTTCCCTTTTTATACACAAATTATGAAGGTAAGTTAATGACACAAATGCAAATTGTGTTTTGTTTTTTTTTAAATTCTGAGTGAAGTCATTTCTTTTACCGTGTTTAGAGCTCTTTAATCTGAAACTGTGCAAGCATACCTAGAAATGGACTATGGATGGCTATTAAAATAGCACTCTAATTTTGCAGCATTTTCTCAACTCTGTAGGCTGTAATCTGCTTGAATTTGGTGAGGCTTTTGGGAAGGCTGCATATGTACTGCCAAGATTGGCCTCGATGTGTTTGTGCAGACTTTTAATAACTTTTAATCTATGTAAATGAATTTGGACTAAGTTTTAATGTGCTATTTCACCCATTTTTATAAAAGTAATGGAGGAAAAATATTTCAAGTAATGCTCAAGTATGTCTAAATTTAGATTAATGACAATCACACTGCTCAGCTGAAGTTAGAAAACAGCTCTTGTATAGCTCCTTCAAACCATCACGTTCGGTGTATTGTATGCAGCATGTTGTGTGTTTTCCAAAGACACCATAGCACTTCTGATATTTTGAAAGACATGCTGTAATTTTTTTACCTTTGTGAATCTCACTTGCATTTGAGGGCCTTAAATCCCCGGTTTTGCTGCTGTTTCAGTGAATCTAGTGAATGATAAAACTGAAATAACCCTTAGAGCCAAGCAGTAAGGCTGATGTACTGCTACATATCTTTGGAAGCAGGTTCTCAGTGTTCTGGGTCTTCATGTAGTGAAAAGCGAGCTGCAGTGGGTGGACACTTGGCATGATCCTGTTGGAACCCACAGGCTTCCTCTGGCTGAAGTGCCTCGTTGAGTGGTTCTGTTCAGGTGTGTGAGGGCCTCACTCTGCAGTATTTGGTGTAGAAATAGGATGGTGAAGGATGGAGCCCAGCACAGTGCCCACGTGGCGGTGGCTAGCAGTCGTTCCTGCAAGAACAAAAGTTGTGGCAGCTGGAGCAGGGTGGTGGAGAGGGACAAGCAGAAGAGTGATGGAGTGACAGAGGAGCTGGGTACTGTGCAGTGGAGGAAGAGCGTGTGGTCTAGGTGAGGGGGAAGCAGCTGCTGGACAGCAAGGTGGGTCTGAGTCCGGGGCTGCGCTGGCTCAGTGTGAGATGGAGAACGGGGCACAAGGCTTTGAAATGGGGAGTGTCGAGTGAGCGATGGAACCGTGGGGATGCCCAGACAGAGCCAACTTCTACAGCATATTTTTATGGTGTTTGGCTGCGTTCTGGAGCTTTGAGGGCTGCTTTTGGTGTAAAAGCTGCTGCTCCCCACTCATTCCCCTGAGCTCCACGGCAGGGATTTCTGGATGACAGCCCCCTGCACCGAGGGAAAGGAGGACACTCGGGGGTTTTCCCGGGCTACCAGCCTTTCGCTGGGGCCGCTGACGTGGGAAGAGCTCTCAAGTTTGGCACTCTGCTGCCCCAAACCCGGTGTCTTCACCGTTCCCCAGATCTGACACCCCCTCCCCCGGCTGCCTGGCTCTGACTCATTCGCCGGTGCTTGTGGAAATAGACCGGGAGGTGGGGGGAGTCTCTCTCGGAGAAGGCGCCCGTGAGCTTGGCCCCTGCAGGGGCGGCGGAGCGGAGCGGGCCGGCGCACAGCCCGCAGAGCGCACAGGCGTGGATCCCGCAGCACCTCCCGAGGAGCCGAGGGGCTGCCGTCCCGGGGAACTGCTGCGGCAGCGCTGCAATTGCCCTTCGAACAGCAAAACCCACCTCCCCCCGAACAGACAAGGGGGGTCGGGGGAAAAGAGGAGGAAAGAGAAGATGAAGACACTGAAATGCCTCCCGCCGAAAGTAAAGAGCAAATCCCAGCTGCAATGGCTCTGCTGAAACTTGCCCATGCGGGGTTTCAGGCGATAAAGAGCTGCCGGGCTTGTATTTACTGCGGTGGGAACAAGTTGCACGATGAAATCCAGGCGCTAAGGGACCTATTCTCCGCTTCGTCGTTGGCAAAGGAATCTACTGAAATGACTTGGAGGACCTTGAAACTGGAACTATGTGGAGGGAGAATGCAGTAAGTATCGCCTTTCTGGCGAGCACGAAGGTGTGCCCGGCAGCTGGGAAGGGGCTGGGAGGCTCCGGGAGCCGCGCAGGGATGTCAGTGGTGCCGGCTCCCGGGTTCCGTGCCTGGCTCTTAGTTACGAGTCCGCACCGAAGAGCAGTTGAGGAATTGCCGCTTGCCTTTGCCTGACGCGCCGGCGTCCTATATTTAACTGCGCTGGAGGAAGTCTCTTTATGCGTATTTACTTGAAATAGTGAATGAAAAATTCAAGCGATCCGAGCTTTTCGTGGACGGATCCGCTAGAGCGTGTCCGCTAGAGGTTTGTTTAGGATGGACTGATAATCAATTGGTTTCGTTACAAGATGAAAAAAAGAGCTGCATCTCGCACCGATTTAGCTGCTTTCCAGCTTATGCTCGTTTTGAACCTGTCAAGAGAACTCCTGCCCTTGCTCGTGTAAATGAGTTTGCTTCTAGCTGCTCTTTCCAGGCTGGATGCCTCTTCCTTTAGAGCTCAAACCTGTGTATTTCTCCTGGAAGCACACGGGCGGTTGGAGCCCAGGGTTTTCCTGACCTGGGTGGGATGAGGGACTTTGTCCGCATGGCTCCCGGCTCGCGGGCGCTGCTGTTAGGAAAGAGCTGAAATGTATTTTTAAGTGAAGAGGCGGTGGGTGGGGGTAACTTTGGAGTCTAGTCACTTTATTTCGGCTCATATGCCACATGAGAGAGAGTGTTTTGTTATATTTGGGTGGGTTCCCCCCCTGTCAAATCGTCCATCTGACTAACGCCTTGACTATCGTCTCCTCTTTCTCACCCCTTGTCCCGTCCCCTTCCCGCTTCCAGCCCCCCTTTGCCTCTTTCCCTGTCCGCATAGCTGCCCTCCCGGGATGCCATGTCGCTCGCAGGCTGCGGCCGGGATCACGCGTGCGGCCAGCGGCGCGGACGCCTCCCCTGAAGCCGGGCACCGAGGGGCGAGACATGCCCGCGGCCGCGGCATGCCCTGCACCAGCACCGGCACCACCGGCTCCGGCACCAGCGGCACCCGCGGCAGCCGCCGCCGCTCCGTCTCCTGAGGCGCTGGGTACGTGGGACGGCGCCCCGCGGCCGCCAGGGGGCGCCGTAAAGCCGCGCCGCCGCTCGCCGGGGCTCTCCCGGGCCGGTGCGGGGCGGCTCGTTACCGGCAGGCAGCGAGCGGAGGGGCCGGGGCAGCGGGGATGGCCGTGGGAACGCTTATTGCTGAGGGGAGGGGGCGTCCGAGGGAAGCCGAAGCGGCCTCGTGTCTGCTGCCGTTTAGGGGGTAGTTTATTTTGACCGCTGCCCGTGCTACCTCCGGTGCTGCGGCGCTGGGAAGCCGGCCCGCGGCGCAACGGCTTAGCGCACCCGGAGTCACTGATGTGCGGTTGAGCGGGCTCTCGAGTCCTCATCTCCTCGCCTGCCCCGAAAGATGGGGATGGCACAGCGTCTTTGTGTGCATTTCAGCAGCAGGTGATTCTGATTGACGATGGAGATAGGGCTGACAGGATGAGAGAAGAGATCTGAAAAATCCCACCCCTGATTGGACAGCCCCGCTGGTGTTTTCTGCGTGACGCTTTGCAACAAGCTTGGCTTTGTGGCACAGGGACTACCTTCTTGCAGCTAGCAGAGAGCCAGTTACGGGGGGTGGAAATCCCCCGGGGCACAGAAACAGGGAGATCTTGCAGAGTCAGGCTCGCTCTCCCTCTTTGCCCTCCTTCAGATCGTTGACATCACTTCTATGGCTCATCTCTCTCCCCATCCTACTCTGTCTATATTCAGCCCCCCGCTGAGATTCAGTGAAGGCATGAAGCAAACCAATGCAGTGATGCTCATTTGTGGAACACCCTCCCCTTCAACACCAGTGACAACTTTGTGTCTGAGATCAGCAGTTCAGAGATGCTCAAGTGAATGCTACGTAAGAGGAGGGGGAAGAATTAGGATAGGATCTTGTGCTTCTGAACCTGTTCCAGAAATGCAGTAGACTGCTTGAGCAGCAGCTGTCTAGGAGAGATCTTCAGAAATAAACCAGCATGGTTCTGAAATGCAGCGAGATGTATGGAGTGTATGGACTGAGGTTTCCAGCAGACCTCAGGCTTGATTCTCTTCTTTTGAGACAAAAAAACCTTTTCCCGATAGACTGGGATTAAGTTTTAAATAGATGCTCAGAGCAAAGGAAAATAGATGTGTGTGTTTTACCTGCTTTAGGACGGCAAGGCTAAAGAGAAGGATGATAGTGTCTTTTAATTATGTCATTTTTGAACATCCAGGAAGAATTTTATTGGGTCTTTCCATAAGTTTTCTGACTTTGTGCCGAGCTTTTTGCCTTGCCTGTGTGGGAGACCAGTTGTAATACTGTCACTGGCAAGCCAACTTTCTGAGGGGATAAAAGAGGCTTGAATTGAAGCTGAGGTGAAGCATGCATTGTAAAAAACTATTGAAGTTTGCATTTTGTCCAGAATATTGATGCTTAAAATCTTCACTACAGTTACATGGTATGTTGGGTTTTTTTTTCCTCTCTGTTGTTTTTCTCATACAATGTAATCGCTCTTACAGGGGATAAAGCTGGCAAAGATGAGGAAAATTGGCTGTGCTCTCCTGGTACTCCAAGCTCTTCTGGCACCTTTGGATCTTGTTCATGGAGCAGAGAAAAGTTATCCTATCCTGAACATTGCAGTGATTCTGGGGAGGACCAAGTATATCACAGAGAGAGACATCAGAGCTCTCTGGACCAGGGAAATGGCAGCAGACCTGACTGTTGATATCAATGTAGTAACCCTTCTGGTGAACCAGACTGACCCTAAGAGCATCATAACGCATGTTTGTGACTTGATGTCAGGCACCAAGATCCATGGAGTGGTTTTTGGAGATGACACTGATCAGGAGGCAGTAGCTCAGATTTTGGATTTTATTTCATCTCAGACTTCTATTCCAATTCTCGGAATTCATGGCGGGGCCTCCATGATAATGGCAGATAAGGTAGGAAAAATTATGAAAAGCTTTTGCTGGTCTAATGTACTTCACTGTGCTGCTCTCTATTGTGGTTAATCACTCCAAGCAGTTTAACAACAATGCTGTTTTGGCTGGTTGTCTCTCTGGACTTTAAAAAAGAAAAACATATACACAGCAGAGTCCTTGTTGATCACTTAACTATTCTGAAGTATTTTGGGGTTCATACCTGAAACTCATCTTTGTCCATTGTAAAAGCAGTCCTAAGGAACTTTTACTCTCCAGCACACTGTATGCTGGTCAGTTCAGCAGTTTTACTAGCAAATATGACACATGGCTGTAAAGCAACTTCAATGTAGCAGGTCCATTAAGTTATTTTAGGGATAAGGTGTAAAAATATCAGCAGATGTTCTGTGGTGCTTGTAAGAAATAGCAAGCAGTAAACCTGAGGACGTTAGGACAAGGCTATTAAGCTGGACATGTGTGATTCACTACAGTCTGTAAGTGAAGCACTCCTGCAAATTTGAACCAGCTCTTGTGTTCATGTATTCAGCTAGATTTTTGCCCGTCGGATACTTCTCATTTCCTACAGCAGTTGTGGAAATCGATGCTGTGTTGTCTGAACTCTGGGTATGATGACACTTTGATGTGTTGGAAAACATCTCTTTATGTAATCTGCTGTGAGGCTGTGGAATGAAAACAGAGCCTCCTCAGCTCACGTTCCTTAGCATGTTAACCATCCTTGAAAGAATCCTCACTGGCACTGCAGTGGTGATCTCATGAAGTGATGGCTGCTGCTGCTGAAACGGGTGCTTTGCACCCCCCAGGACTGAGCTCTCTGCCATGCTCTGCTGCTTGGCTTCCAAGTCCACGAGGAGCTCCCAGTGTGGTGTAGAAGAGGCTGAGTTGAAGTGTGGGAAGGTGTTTCCAGGTTTTCCAGCACACAGGAAACGTTAATCCTAACTTCCTCAATGTTGTACCCCTTAGGGTTTCCTATTCCTTAGATGCAGTGATTCCTTATTAATGGCTTTGCAATAGCACAAAGCTTTCTGACTCAGTCTACACCAGAAGTTGTCTATATACAGCATTTTGTAACTTGGTGGGGGGGTGGTGTGTGGAAAGAAGCAGGGAAGATGCAGTGATTAGTTACAACTGAGTAATCTGCTTTTAACTTTTTTTACCTTGGGGTAAAAACTTTTTATCCACTGCAATAAGAGGTTTGTCTCTCTTGGTATTTTAAATGGGCTCCCTTTAAACACTGAAGTCATACGGGGGACGAATGTGCTGCATGATAGTAGAGATTCTATCACAATGACTTTGACATCTTGATTTATCCAGAGAGATCATGACAGCCAATGCTATTATCTGAAGCACAAATGCGGTGACCAAGTTAGGCAGCTATTTAATGTAGGTTTTAAATGGCTGCACAGATTTACCTGTCTTTTCTAAAGCTTCATATGCATTCAATACATACTTCAGTCAACTTTCTATGCCAGTATAAGAACATTTGAAGACCCCAGATAGTGCAGAATGATGAAACTGGCAGAAATCCTTACAGAATTGACTTCACACTCAGTAGCAGATGCAGGATGTTACTGAAAATGGCAGAACTGTTTTTTCACTTTTATGTAGGAGCATCTAGAAAATAATGATATTTTTCTTATTTTTCTTACCTCAGTAAGTTAATATTTTCATTGTATGCTGATATTGTCATTCTTATATCACTGATTTTAGGTGTTATCCCAGTTTGTTGATTTTTGTGAAATTTGGCTTCCAAGGTGTCCACTAGGGAAATCAAGTGTGTTCTTTTGTGAGTTATGATGATCTAGCAGAACTGCCTTCAGTAGCATGGATTTTCTGCAGGAACTCCTTGTTCATGTAGCTACAATTGCCTTCGTTTTGCTCATGGCTTTTGCAATATGCAATGTCTTGCAACTGGGTTTGGAACACTGCAGTAATGAGGCTTGAGTGTGTCGCTCAACCATTCATTTAGGAATTCCTGAGAGTTGACATTGACATTTATAGTCCAGAAAGGCAGAGGAGATGAATTCTGAAGGAGAAGGACTGAAAATGTAAACTCTGTTTTGTCTTGTGCGTTAAGATGGCTGGATGTGCTGAAAAGATGCTTAGTCCTGCTTGTGCTTGTGGATGGAGTTCTCTGACACTCTAAAAAGGCCATTTAATTTATGTCCTCATTGCGTGGCTCCAACAGATGTTTTTCTCCTGTGGGGCATTATGCTGGTGCTGTATTTTAGTTGAATTTTACTTCAAAATGTGTGTGTGCAGAACCTCCTTATTGGCATCTCGCAAGCAGGGGGACACGGGCAGCACAGCAGGTCAGGGAATTCAGTGCCAGGTGGTTGTTACATGATACTCAGCTGCCCTAACCATGGAATCAACTGGAGGCACAGAAATGAGAGGTCATCTGTGATGCTCTGTACTGCTCAAGGCTTTACTGGAATGATTTGGAGCAGGAGAAGCTTAGCATATTTTCTGTGGCTAATCAATACTTGCAGTGAAGGGTGTTCAGTTTCTGTTGGCCCAGCTGGCTGTTCTCTGCTTCAGCTTGGTTGAAGTTCTCTCCTCAGCTGGGACAGGCAGTGTTGCTTGATACAGACGATGAAAATTGACAGACATGTGAAGCCAACAAAACTGGAAGGTTTTCACAACCTAGCTGCTCTGCCTTCAGCTGACATCTGCTGTCAAACCCTCCCCATAAACCAATGTGACACTCGAGGAGATGTGGTATCTACCTGATCCCAGCTAGGCTGCAGAGACTCCCCTTGGACAGTGCCACATGCCCTGCCTCCAGAGGGTTTTATCACCTGCTCTTGGCAGGAGCTGTCCTGCCAGTGAAGTGCTCTTAGGCTTTGATCCCCAATGCTGCTACAAGATGAAAACCTATTCACGTGGGGCACAGTCTACTGAAACAAGGTGAGCATTGCTTCTGGGGCTCCTGTATCTCAACCTGCTGTGCCTCAGCATCCCTTGGAGGATGCTGAAAACAGACTTATCTGTTGACATTTGAGGGATCTTAAACCAAATTCTTTCTGCTGATAATACTGGAAAGAATCACTTTGTCTAGTATAAAATCTCTTTTGCATCTGCCACCACCCTCAGCTTTCCTTTTTTACCCCCCCTCCCCACACTATACCATAGTAAATATAGGATCCTACAGCAGTTATGTTTGGAAAGGATCACTGGAGGCTCTCTAACCCAGCCCTAGCTCACTGCTGAGTGAACATCAGTGGTCAGGTGTTGGCCATCTCCACAGATGGAGATATTACGGCCTCCCTGGGCAATCTGTTCTAGCACTTAGCCTTTCTCCATCTGCAAATATCTTCATGCTATCTCATTAGAATTTCCCTCTGTCCTGTGCCCACAGGCTGTTTTGCTGTGAGTCCAACCCTGTGTAGCTGTAGGCTGTGCCTACACCTGCCTGTATGTGTGTCTCTTTTGGAGAGAATTCCCTCAGCCTTTTCCTGCACTCCAGTCCTTTGGATTCTTTGGGGTGCATTGATGTCTTGTATGGAGGAACCCAAAACTGGCCAGAGGACCGCAGAGGTGGCCTCAGGAGTGCCAAAGTGGGGGATAATCCCTGCCCGTGCCATGGCAGCCTGGTCAGGCAGTGTCAGCAGGAGGGAGCACTGCAGGCTCGTGTTCACCTGCTCTGCAGCTGCTGGAGAGCTGTCCAGGCCCCTACCCGTTACAACTGTGCTTTGCAATCCGATTCATTCTCTTGCTGGGTAGTTCTTATCCCTGCAGATGTTTACCTGTCATTTCCAGCTCGTTATAGATGTAGGGAGTTGCTCTGCTTTCCCTCATTCCTGAGCTATAAAAACCATACTGCACTTGTGCAAAGCAGAAGTCTAAACCTTGGAACTCTTGAGCAGAGCACACCCAGACTCGCTGCTCTGCCCCTGAGAATTCCCATTCCCTTACCCATATGTGACCACGTCCTCTGCTCTTTGTACTCCTCTAGATCTGGTACAACTTCTTGCCACGTGTCCCTGTAGTGCAGGGATGGTATAAGATAGTTTAAAAGAAGAAATAAATCCCAAAACACAGTTCACATTTGCATGATGCATGAGTGTGCTTCAAAGTCTTTGCTTTAACAATTGAAGTGGGGGGTGGGTGGCTTTGCGTTTGATGGCAGAATCTTTTCTGGACTTCATACTTCATGGGTTGTGCTGGTCAATTTCTGTGCCTTCCATATCTATTAATGTAGATTCCTCCAGCTCATTGAATCTGCTGGTAAAAGCAGTCCTGGGTTTTCACAGAAAAATATGGATTTTATAACTTTGTTCCTGCCCTTACTGAGAATTAGCCTGGGTGTGGTACCATATTCCTGAGCATATTAACCTCTGCTCTGCTTAGTAGTACAAAAGATTGGCAGAGAAAACTGTAGTTTAATAAAAACTTTAGTGAAAAAATATCTGTATTCATGTAACTGGTGCTTCACGTGTAGATAACAGTAACTTTCACAATTCCATTACACACAATACTTCCAGGTTCTTCCTCTTTCAAAGAAGCTGTTGAATTTGGCTTTCTTTCCTTCTGCCTGTACTGATGATGATGGGAACTGTAACTTTCAGATATTTTTATTTTGAAAATAAAATTTTGGCTTCCCTTGGACCCATGGGCAGTAAGAGCACGATCCTTTCAGCAAAAGTACAGTTTTCTTTCTCTTCAAACTGTCCTTACACCTCTCAAAGATAAACATTCATGTCTTTGTATTAAGCAACAAGGTTTTAAACCTGTTAGCAAGTCACTGGTGGAGATCATCTGTACAGTGTCTTCAAATGATTGCCTGCCTATGGGTAATTATAATACAGCAGATTTCTGAGCTGTAAAAGTAGGACAGCAGAGCTTCAGCATAATTTGCTGCTCACAGACATTCCTGATGGCATCTCTGGAATTTTTTTTTTCCCCAGGACATTCTCAAATATAAAATTATTCCACTTAAGCTACAAAAAATAAAATGTTATAAAGCACACAAAAGCATTGCTGGCAATCAGAATACATCTGGAGAATGTACTTGAAAGTGTTCATATGAATGAAATTATTCAGTGAACAGAACAGAAGAGCCTTGATATCATGTCAAACACATTTTTCTGTTTCATCTATTAATTATTTTTGAGGGTGTGCTTAGATGATTTGAATAGACAGTTTAATAATGTGTTTTACATGTCACTTATTTGAACTAACCATTTAATTTGAAGAATTTCTTCATAACTTTACTTTGTTGGACGAGATCTGGGGTGGATCACGTCGGTGATGGCACAAAGAGCTTTGTGTGGATGAACAGAACAACTTTGTAGTCCACGACTGTGATGATTTCTTTAGGCTGTGCCACCTTTGCAAGTGCTCTCTTCTCCCCCTCCTCCTCCTCTGCCTCCCCTCTTTCCTGGAGCTATGAAGTTGGTGGATTTTACTGAGGGAGTCCAGCCTGGATTGTCTCCCCACCATCTGTCACCATATTGTTTGTTTAAATCCTCGAGATATTTTATTCTGCACTTCACTGAAATAAATAAAACTGTAGCAGCAGCATCATTGGCTATTTATATCAGATTTAGACTTAATGTCCTTAGGAGAAAACTCTGCTTGCAGTGGAGGTACATAAGCTGGATGCACAGTTAGTAAAAATGGATGTGGTTTAATCTGAGTGCAGAGCTCCAGTTCTGCTGCATGTTCAGAACTCAAGATGTGTTAGAAGGGAAAATATTTTGGAGAGAAACTAAAGTGTGTAGAAGAAATGTAGTATAAAACCTGAACCACCAACAGGAAAACTAGTTAGTTTCCTGATATGCAAATGCAATATTCCAAGTTGCAGATCAAGGTTCCTTTGTGTGCAGCAGTTGTAAATCTGTGGTATGCAGTTAATGCTGTCTCACCTTTCCCAGCAGTAATTCCTCCTTTATTTTCCATGCACGTGAAGCTTAAGTGATTAAAAAGCCCCCGTGTTTGTGTACAAGTTATCTTTTATTTAGGGAAGAGCAGAATCACTCTGGAGAAAGAAAAGTCTGTGCTTTCTAGGTCTTGGACACGAGGAGTCCACTGGTGCCTACTGGGGTGGGCTGAGGAGCAAACAGGAGTTCCCTGGCCAGCCTTTGTGACCAGTTTAAACCTCCTGAAAAAGCAGTTTCTATTCCAAACTTGTGATTTAGCTTTTGCTGCATACTGATGCTTTAAGCTTCTCGTGGAAATAAAAGAATTAATAAATGTGTGTATCTATTGTATAATCCTTTCCAACTCCCCTTATCTTCTCAACAGAGAAACTACAACCGACTTGGGAAATCCAGAAACATATCTGAGGTCATAAACTTCCAGAGCTGGCAAGAGTGAAACATCTCCACTCGACTGTACACTTAAAGAACAGAGAGCACTTACTTAGCAAGATTAACCTGAATTTGGAGAGGGGGAAATAAAAAGCAAAAGTGCAGGCCCTGTTGGCTGTAATACACCAAGAAGGACATCAGAGGGCTGTGGGTGATTGGATTAAAATACTAATATTTTGACCAGAGCTTCAAAATGGCTTTGTGTCCCTTGGAAGTCACCTTTCTTTTTCCTATTTAGGCATGAGAAATCCAGGTCTGTTTGTTCACTTCTTCTCCCTGCTTTATTCAGAGTCCCTTGCTGAAGGTGGAGAGGAAGGGTGGAAGAATAAGAGGTTGTTATCTTTATGCTTATAAGATGTTTGGGTTTTTTTCCAAGTACATTGCTTTACCTGCTCCTCAGGATGGAGCCTACAAATAATAGTAGTTGGAGTGTTGAGTTTGCAGACAAGTGTAATTTCCCAGTAGGATCATGTACAGTCAGTCCATCCTTGAGTAGCCTGGATAAGCATTTTGTTGGTTGGCTTTTTGTTGGTTTGTTTTTGTTTTTTTTTTTTTCCCAGATCAAGACCATCCACCTTAATATTTGTTTAAATTACCCTTTAAAATCCTTAATGTAGGTTTGGGGTTAGCTCTCTTGGGGAGGTGCTTCATTCCCAGGTGACTCTGCAGCCAATTTCTATCTTCATAGCTTGGGGAAAAGAATTTGCTTTTAGGCTTTTAATGAAGATAGGCTGGACTGTTTCCTTGCCCCAGGTTGCCTGCTGCAGCATGACTGGGAACAAGCAGTGCTGGTCTTGCTCCATGGGCTCTGCTCAGGGGGCTTAACTATTTATCTGCCTTTTCTGCATCTTGGAGCAAGGTATCTCCATGAACATGCTTCCTTCAGGGGGGTTGCTGAGTGGGAAGCTGCTTACTTTTTCCTTCTCTTTCCTTTTCTTGACAGTGGTGGTGTTTGGGGTTATTTTAGTGTCTGAACTTTTCTGCCTGTAATGTTATTGATACCAAGTTTTGTCTATTTTTGCTGGCCAGCTTGCTGCTCCACGTGACTAGAATTCACAACAGGGCTGCTTTGTTTCCCCTACATTGATTTTGTGTCTGCTGGAAACATACTGCCTGTGTAGAACCACTATGAAAGAGAAAAGAGCAGGGATTTCAGAGCCACCTTCTCGCTCACAACAATTCACAGTACAATTGGGAATGACAGTTATAATTGAATAAACAGAAAATAGAATTAAGGTAATGTGTTCAAAGTGCTTGACATTTGTGTAATGAGTTGCTTTTAGGAATAACAGAAACATATAATTACCAGGCAAATTACATGTTATCTTTTGTGTGTGTGTGTGTGTGTGTGTGTGTGTGTGTGTGTGAGGCTAATTAAGAGTTCTGGGTAAATTGTGTTGGCAGAGGCATCAGAGCTAAATGAGGCACCTAACTAGGATGAGGTAAGGCTTCTGTGAACTCATCATAAGAGACAGATGTGAAAACTCTGGCAAGTGTCTGTATTCTAGTCAAGTGCCTTTTAAGATAGTCTGTTTTTTGTGCAATAGTCATATTTGTAGTAAAATGAGCTAACTGTCTTACTTTGATCTGTTTGCCATCCCCTTCTCTCTCCTTTCTCTGTCTGCATTTTAACTGTAGTTATCTGCAGAAAGGCTGGAATCTCCTGGTCTGCTTTCTAGTGAAAGAAGTGGATGATACAATGCTGAGCGTGCACAACATTAAGGTCTATCACTTGAGCATGTAAGAGCAAACTGGTACAGAAGCTGGAAAAAGAACCATTTGCTTTCTTTGCTTGTTTTTACTGGGACTTGCAGAGTAGACAGAGCACAGATGAGAGCTGGGCTAAAACAATTTTAATTGGAGCAAATAAAAATTCCTTGGAATCCCAAGAAGTAAGATATGTTTTTATCTGAGTGCTGGAGTCAGGGCTGCAGCTCAGTCCCTGCAGAGGGCTGGCTGGCTGGCTGCCTGGTGCTCTCCTCGTGTCATTCAGAATTCCCCCACTGATGTTGTTCTCCTCCTTTGAGAAAAGCTCTGGGGCAGGGTCAGTCTAGAGGCTTTCCCAGACCTCTGCCTTGATTTTGCTTTTTGTGCTTGGCTGGCTGCTGCATCCAGCACTGACACCCTTCTGTGTAAACACCCATTTCTAGAGAAAACAAAGATACTTCAATAACTCTATGATTTGTAGTAATATATGTACTTTTTTTCTGTGCATGTTCACTCTCTGCAGGTGCTTTGTGGGACTGCCTACTATTAAAAATGATGGATTTTTAGGAACCAGCCTTTGAAAATAGATTTTCTTCACTTTTATAGTTGTTTTTTCAATTCAATTAATTTGATTTTGAGATTTCCTGTTATGGGTATCAGAATACTTGGGAACAGGACAGACAGATGGTTAAAATGTATGAAAATAAATGGTTTTTTTACACTGTCAGGTGGCTGGCTAAGCCTGCAGCCTCTCCTCTATGTGCATAGCTTCTGTAGTTGCTTGAAAATACCCTTCTGAGGCTCATGTTTACTGCCACTTACTAACTCAACTTATTTAAACTGGAGTTATGTGCACAGAACGAAGTTACAGAGTGTGAATCCCATAAATGCTGATGCCATCCAAATGGCTGCTTGTATCATGAGCTTGAAAATGAGCCATGTCCTTGGAGAACAGAGCATAGGGAAGTGTCAGACAAGGGTAGTCTGGGCTCTTTGCAGGGTAAGCTCTCCTGTGGAAGGAAAAATACAAGTATATGAGACGTCATATTCCCCCTCCCCATTTTCCAGGATACAGGCTTCTGCCTAAAATCTCTTTTGCTTTCTTGTTGTTTACTATGCATTACCATTTTTATAGCATAAGAATGACTGGAATATTTCCAATGGCCAGTGAATAAGTGCAGTGACACTAAATAGCTGACTTAGAACAGTTGTAAATTAAACATACCCACGTTTACAAGATATAGAAAGCTTTCCAGTTATGACTTTTGGTAGCTTCTTGCTAAATACAAATATCAGATTGCCAATTTCTCATAAAACCACATCCCATGGTCTCTGAATTGAAATTTAAATGGAAGCTTCTACGTGAGCCAGCTGTTACCTGCTACCTGTGTGCTTTTGCTGGGCACTGAAAACCTCACCAATCTTTTTTTGTGAGCTGGCTGAAGTTGTTTTCTTCCTGTTAAAGTGTGTTTCCTCCTATGAAATGACTGTTGGCTTGCGAGGACCTGTCTGCTGATTAATTTTCTTCACAGTACAAGGCAGAGATCTTAAAATAGTGAGTTATTTCATCCAATAATAAAGTGTAACAGCCCAGCTCAGTAATCCTTATTCCAGTGTAAGTCCTATTGATTTGTTAAGCTGCAGTGGACACCTCGCTGGGCCCTGCCTGAAAGCAGGGGAAAATTTAAGCCAGAATAATAATGAACTTTGCTCATTTCCCATCCTCCACTGTTGTTGGTTGGTTGGTTGGTTGGTTAACTTATTTATCAGACAGTAAAAAAAAAAAAAAGGCATATAAAACCTTAGTTTTAAATAACATATGTGGAAAATAGTTCTTTTAGGTCAGCAAAGGCATTTCTAAATGCTGAGGAATATACTTCTACTAGGCAAAGATACCATCCAGGTCATGTACGAGTCTCATGTGTAGAGTTAAAATCCTGCTTGTAGGATCCTGGCTGTGGCAAGACTGATTTAATTGTGAAGTAAAGAACTAGGAGCAAGTGCAAAAGAAGCAAATACATTAAATATTCAGTCCATTAATGCCTACTTAAATTATTTCCCTGATCATTTGTATGCTGCAAAGAGAAGATGGAGGGCTTTTTGCCTTTCTAATGAGGGGCAGAGTACATTTTAAAATACAAAATTCATAAAGATGCAGGCATAGCCTCTCTATCTGAGGTGGAAAATCCAAGCAACACATTTGACTTTAGGCATATTCTGCTTAGAAGAACAGCTGAAGGAATGATTTGGTACATTAAGGGCTCTGCAGGTACTTGGGATGCTCTCTCAAATGACTTGTCAGATGGTGAAAAATCTTGTTGACATGCTACCTGGTTTTACTGAAGTTAAACCTGGTATTCTGTTTAAACCTCATTTTGGTAAGTAGATTTGCAGGTTGCTTTGGAGTTTTCTTGGCATGTTTGACTCAGTTAAAAACTCGGGTATTAAACCAGCTTTCTGATTCAGCTCAGGTGATGGTGTATTTTCCTTTCTAACAAGAATTTTAGTGTTGTATTTAAAAAAAGTCTCCCTCCTTTAGCTTCTTTTTAAATCAAGTATGTACAGTAAGTCTGACTCCCTGTTGAGCTGGTTTAATCATTTGTTTTTCCATCTGCAGAGAGCCAGTTCCCAAAGTAACTTCAAAGAGCCTTGCCTGAGCAACAGCTTCCAGCTTTAGAGTCACAAAGATGACAGCAGTATGCTGATGCAATTGCCTGAAACCTCTGGCTGTCTTGCCATGGTGGCTCCAGTTGAGTATTTGCCCCTCTCATTCTGTTGCTGTAGCCATTAAATGTTTGCCAGTGGAAGTTTTCCTGCCCCTCTGCTGTTTCCCCCACAGCAGCTGTGCACAGCCAGGGCATCTGCAGGCTCCAGGGGAGCACTGACTCTCTGCACCTTGAGGTGATCTTATGTGTAACTTCATCACAGGCTTGCTCTAGTCTGAGGACTTGCAGCAGCAAATACAGACCCTTGTATTTTCAATTTAATCCGGCCTGATTTGTGCAGGCTTTAATCAAATGAAGAAGCAGCTTCAAGTGAAAACAGCTCCTGGGAGAGTGGTGTCTCCCCTTCTTCATTTTTAACATTTTCTATGTTGACAAATGTAATCTCTCAGCTTGCCAAAAATAAAAACAATCCCCTGCCAAATGCAGATAAATAGACAGGAGATAAATATTTTATATCTAATGGGTATGTCATGTTTTTGAGTAGAGTAACAAATATAAAGTAGTTAAAATTGCCACTGGGGTGTTGGTGAGAATCTGCTTCATAAAACTGCAATATAAGTAATTGTCTTTATTTCCGTGGCCTTCCTAACTGGAGGCCGTGCCTTATTCATGGCATTGCAGCCCAGCAGTTTCATCAGCATTTTGGAGAAATGCTGGTACTGGTTGATTTTGTTGTGGGGTTTTTTTTGTTGTTTTGTTTTTCTTTTTTGACAAAATGTCTATCCGAAAATCAGCGTCTGGGATTTGTCCCAAATTAATTTCCTGTGGAGAGAAGGTCTATGAGTTTGGTCTCAGTACAATGACTCTTCTGGATTATAATATCTGTCAGTAGAAATGCACTTCTTGGATTTTCACTGAAGCTATTTCAGATCTTGATTTTTGCCTTAATCGAATCCTTCCCACAAGCAAATCTAATTCTGGCAGACTATTTCAATTGCACAGACTTTCATTTCTGACTAAGGATTGGAAGGATTAACCTAGATTTTAGCAGCTCTCTCCATGACCGGGTGGATAGGATTAAAATCTCTCTGCTGCTCATTGTGGCTGTTTATTCCAGTGTAGGAATATTGGTTATGTCTGTTGACTGGGACTAAGAGTACAGCTAAAGGATGGGATGCTGAATTACCTGGATTGCATTAGATAGCAATGAACACATCCACACCTTGCCTCTTTACAGGACCATAATATATAGTTTAGCATATTCCAGATTAATTCTGCAGTGTTAATAAATGGATGTGCTTGGAGACATTGTAAAAATAGATATTTTAGTATTAAAAGGGTAAAACAAAACAGTGTCATTTAGCTAGAAATGGAGACAATTTCACACCACTCTGTGGGAAATGGAAGAACTTCTGGAATACTGTGTGCAGTTAGTCTCCCACACTCTAAAGAACCCTGACTAATCTTGTAATGGGTTAAGAAATCAATTATTTCAGGGACTGGGGCATGGAAATTTTCATCTGCAGATGATGTGAGTTTGTTTTGTTTCACCTAGTACAAATGAGCCTGGGAGGGGAACGTGGTAGCTTGATACAGGACAAAGAAAAGATGATAACACAACATGAAATGACTTGATAGGACTAAAACTGAAGTGGACATCGTTTGGGTGGGAAATTGAAAGTACTGAATGCATTTATAAGCAGAATTGAGAAGTTAGGAATCTCCAGAAACAGAGGAGGGACAATGGATTGAAGCTGGAGTACAGGAATCTCCACCTCAGCATGAGGAAGAAATTCCCTGTGAGGGTTGCAGAGCCTGCCACAGGCTGCCCAGAGAGGCTGGGGAGGCTCCTCTGGAGACTTTCAGGACCTGTCTGGGTGCATTTCTGTGTCATCTGCTTTAGTTTTGTCCTGCTCTGGCAGGGGGACTGGTCTCATTGGTCTTTGGAGGTCCCTTCCAACCCCTACCATTCTGTGGTCTGTGATTCTGGTACACTTCTTATAGCCTGGGGAAATAATAATTTTACCCTTTTAATTCAAGTAGGAGGATTTACGAACTATGGATATTTCTGGCTTTTTAGATTTTATCCTTGTACCTCAGGCAGCAGCAGCAATCTCTCAAGAAATGTGCTGAAGACATAGCCTAGACTTGGAAAAACAACAGTGTGGATTGTCCCGGGTCATCCTGTTTTCTCGGGGGACAAAGGGAAGCTATTAACAGCCAGCCAGCTGCATGGGTGGAAAGTCCCAGTGCTCATAATGGTGAGAGCCTTGCCAGCTCTGTGTTCCAGTCTCACCATCAGCTGCATGGGCTGTGGTGTGTGTCAGACATGGACACTCATTTGCATTCTGTGGACTGAAGACTAAAGTAGGACAAGCAGGAAAAAACCGAAGCGGCTGTTTTTGCTTTATGGCAATGTCTCCATAATGCTGTAGAAATCAGCTCCCCCTTATGTTTTCTCCCAGCAGCTGAGTGGCTTTGCTTCATTTTGTAAAGCCAGCCCTTAGACCCCTGTTTGTGTGAATGTGTCTCACAGGATACTTTTTGTTCTGTGTTACATGGCATGGAAAGCCAATCACAAACCATTTTCCTCATATCTTTGCAGATACCAAATTTAACAAGTTCTTCACTCCTACCCAGTTGCTTCTGTCTCTTTTCAGTTACTGTGAAAATTTTGCCCGAAGATCTTAATTCTATAGCCTTCAAATACCAGAAAGAAAGATTTCAAACCTCTTAATGCTGAAATAACTGTTTTGGGGTTCAAGTCTGTGGTGGTATTTCTGTAAAGAATTAGAAGTAATAATTAGGTAATGATAGTGTGGTTATTGAAAAGAATGAGGTTGAGGCAGTAGAAATCACTGTGAAGTAGAATTATTTATTATTATTTAGTGAAGGAGTAGTATCTGTGAAGACATAGAGAACAACTGTGTGTGTTCATATCTGGGATACACAGCAGAAGAGTAGTAAAGGAAGATTGTAAAACCATTAGTTACCCTGAGTTATTTTTTTTGCCAGTTGGTGTGGCTGTATTTTAAGAACTGAAATAGTGTCCTTGCAGTAATGGAATATTCTTCCTAAAGCACCTCAATGAAACAAAGTCTTTACTGGTAATTTATAGTGGCTGGAGAGGAAGGTTACAGTGATGTGCTAATGAATGCTACATATGGTCTGCAACACATGGTTAGTACTGCTTATAAATATTTCTTTTTTTTTTTTTTTTTTTTTTTTTTTTTAAAAAAAAAGGTCTTACCGGCCCTTGTGTATAATTTTTGTTTGCAAAGTTGGGTGCTTTTTTTTCCTTCCCAATCTTTT